>JAQIXW010002632.1:0-14924 GCA_034700685.1 Willowsia buskii | reverse complement strand
GAGAGAGAGAGAGTGAATGGTATGATTAGGCAGTTTATAGAAGAATGGGTACTTGTGTGACTTTGTGATAAATGAGCAAATTCACAAAACAGCAAGGAACTCTGAAAAGTAAAAGAATTAATTTGAATGGATAAATAACTTCATTCCAGTGGTAATATGTTGGATTAAATTTTCACGGAGCACCTTATGGCTAAAACTTACTTTTGGCAGCACACTACGTGTACATAAACTTATTCTATATTTCTAGCACGTACTTCTTGTCAACTAAAGATAAAAGAGAAAATACACATACCGACAGGCATACCGTGTAAATGTATGCATATTGATAATAAGAGTTAATTTAACTAAATATTGCTTTTAAACAGCTACAGATACTAAATATACTATTTTATTAATAAATAATATGTGCTATTGTGCTAAATAATGTATAATATAACGAGCATACATATTACCTAAAACAATCAAACGACTTGCATAATAAATCGTTTAAAAGCACTGTCTTCCGAAATTCGTGTTAGTCCAGCAGTCCCGTTGAAGCGTACACAACATTTATTATGGAAAAGTGGATCCACGAATCTTACTTTGTGCAATTAAAGGAAAAACAACTAAACAGCTTTATATTACCTAAATCGTATGTCATATATAGCGAGTATACTTTGTAAATAAATTATTAAATTAGGTTTCCTGTGGCTAAAATCTAGCTTTGAAGTGAGTTTTTATTACAATTCTCATATTAGTACACACTTTTTGCTTCTCTATCAAGAATCTATATTAAGAGAAACGTCATCACTAGAATTAAATCTTAAGTAAATACAAATGAATAAGATGATTGCCTTGAAACTTATAAGTAAATTACTGGTTCTGTTTTGGTAGCTTTTGTTGTTGTACCTGAGCATATATCAGAGAGAAAGGCGTTTAAATACGTGCTGACTGTTGTTTTACAAATTCACTTATTTCATGGCATCATATTAAGATTTGTCAATGAATTGATCATAATACGATTTCATGCGCAGCTACTACCTAGTTGTATTTTTAATAGAGTAGGCAAATGACAGGTCAAAACTACACCTCATATAGGTATGTATCTTTTCAAAGCAAAAATGCACACTTGACTTATATCAACATCATTAACTACGTAAATAACGTTGTGATCGTCATTAGGTATATTAATGTCTCTTTTCAAGTATGTAATCAAGTAAATTCAAGTAAAACACAGAGTACTTAAATTTTGTAAAATGTATATTTGTTCTATATATATGTAATTAAAGTAAAAACTAAAACTATTTAATCGTAAATCCCACTCAGGTTTTACCGTTAGATTACGTTTGTAATCTACATCATCTAAGGACACTATATTGGAAAATATTCTATTTATGCAAGCTGTTAACAAAACTAGTTTAGTATATTATATGTAACGGATCAGTTATCTGTTTAGAGTAAAGTGGATAGATACAGTGTAAATTTGAATGCATAGTAATATGTCTACATCAAACATTGTGTAACGCCCAAAATTCAATATTATGTATACTATGTAAGAAACGTAAAATAAACATTTCACTGCTTTTGGTGTTGTCAAGTTAAAATTTTCTTTTCGATTTATCAGCTTCAGCTTCGAAAACGAAGGATTTTGCACACGTAGTAACTTGAGGTAAGTCGTGAGCCCTGAAGAGTCATGTGTCAAGACACCCCAAGAGCCTGAAATCGATGCAAGAACTTTGCCTTACACTGCTAGACTTGACATGCAAATAATTTTAAATGATTGGAATCGATGAGACAAGATGAAAATGGAAATTCTCCATTTCACTAAAAGCTTCGTACTCTCTAAGCACAACTCTTACCCCATATACTTTCACTACTTATGTACTTTCTGTTACATGAAAAGTATGGAATGCATACCAGCATAATGTGCAATAGCATATGTTATCATTGTAGAATACAAAATACGTAATCTACGGGATGCTGCATGCTGGTATGTTATTTCATCAATGATGATGACAGCCGTGATAATCAACGCCGAGTCTGGTAAAACTAAGGACAGGACACGGTAATTTAGCGCAGTTCAGCTACTGGAGGTAATGCATAATCTTGCTTTCACTTGTAAAGTGTTGGTGCTATCCATTTGTTCCACGTTGAGGCCCTCTTTAAGGATGTGATGTTAATGAACCATGATATAAATTCAAGCATACTCGAGGTACTGCCTTATAAACTTTCAAATGCAATCTCAGCCCAAGCTATGGTGAAAATACGTTCTGAAGAACTACACAAGAACAAGGAGTAATTAACAGAGTTTGATTCAATTACATGAATGATATAGTGCGCTGTGCTGGGTCCTATTGCAAAGGAAGACCAGACAACTTTTCGACTAGGAACATGGCATAATGCATTGTCACAGTGTTTAAATTGAATGATTCATAAAGTAAAATATTATTGTACATGCTGTGCTTTCACTTTCCTTGGTGGAAATGTTATAACACGAATATGACGAGTTTCAAAGGAAGCATGCCATGTTTTCTTAAATTTAATCTCAAAGCTTTCCATTCTCCATGCTTAAAAGCTGACACAAACTAAAGAAGGTCACAAAAGAACAGTCATATTTCGTTATTACTTAACATGGCTATATTCGATACATGTTATATATGAAGGTAGAGGAAGCTAACGAGCAATACTTTCCATGACTTTATTAGTATTTGTGCAAACTACCAGTGCAGTGGTTGCTATCATTGTTATCAGGTAAGCCAGTAGGTTGTTTTGATTGTTAGTCCAGCCCTCAGTTAACTATAGAGAGTTTGGTTCCCATTTTCACTATTTCATTGAAACGAGTTCTGAAAAGTTAATGGTAATTCTGCTTTGCTTCATTTATAAATGCGAATGCTCATATGTGATTTGTGCCTTTAGGAATGAGTCATTTTCCAAGGTGTCTCCATTCACCCCAGATCTTTCTGAACGAAAGTTATAACGATATTTCTTTTACCTAGAAGCAAGGAGCCAATAAAAAGTTTGTAAGCATGTGATGATAACAACAAAAAGCAAGTTTACTTTGTCGTTATTTTAACCACCACGAGTAACGAAGTACGTTAGCTGCTTCTAAAATCCATTTATTTCTTGTTACGACGAAACTTCATGAATATTTTACCATGCTCACAACGAGTTGTTGTTTTAGACGTTTTGTTGATGTATACATATAAGAGTAGAGACTAGGTTGACTACTTTATCCAGTAATTCTGTATGGTATTTCCTACGTGGACATATCAAAGCAGTTTGCTGCATAAATCATATAATATGATGATATATTTCTCCATGTGTCGTAAAATAAAATATAATATTGCATCATATATGACGTTCCTTAATATGCAGAATTATTGAATCTAACCGGCGTGCGTTTCACCTTCCGAAAAACATTCGGATTTAGTTTTAAATTATGAGATGGATCAAATTGGCGTTTGTTGTCATCCCTCTACTACTCAAACTAATTGACAATCTCTAATGTATAGCAATTTCATTTTTCATGTCGATTGTCTGTACCATGTCACCTTAACCTCTCCAAGGAAGCCACAGAGAAACTAAGTACGTTACATGGATTAGTGCATAGGGGAATTTGAGTCTGTTCGCATACCTTTGTCTCTAGACTGCAAGCATGAATTTAGAACGGTGCGACTGTTTATTCCATCATTTCGGACAGGTTTAACTTTCACTTCTTACATGCCCCACTTTATCCTTAAAAGATGATGCATTCTTTCAAAGATAAAATGCCTTAAGTACTTTAACGCTTAGACTATTCTAGATTGTTTAGTATCACGAAGAAGCTATGAGATTCGTTTAGTGTTGTAGCTTAGACATCAAAGTTTCAACTACAAACAGAATACGTTTACATCCGAAATGGCTCCAGTAAAATATAAGTTGTAAATACTAATCAACTTGTTGTTGAAGTTCATAATTCAAATAATCCAGTTTTATTCCTTCGTTATATATATCATTTCTTATCATTTTTTTACAACTGCATTCCTTACTCATTTAGAATGAACTCATGCACATAGTTTAAGGATCTTGAATACGATCTCCGAATGACATAAATTATTTATTCAAATGCCTATGCTCATTTCCTCTGCAAGTAAATCTCACATGATACAAATAATACTTTATTTTTACATTAAGACACCAAGTTTGTTGACAAAGTTTTACTGCACTAATACATACGTAAAGGTGTACATTTTCATTTGCAACCTCCCGCTAATACCTGAAGTATAATCATATTATGCTGCTACTCTGTGACTACAATTCTGTCGACTCAATTCAAAATTAATTTGTCAGTGCACAATAATTGCTGTAGCTAAAAGTTCAACCGTATGATAAAATTGGCATTTAAAGACTTTATCATGTAGTTAAACTGCTTGTTTCAACGATGGTGCAGAATTAATAGATTATTCGTGAATATTCCGCGTATATTAAAACCAACCATCTGGGCATTCACTACGAATCACTACATATTCTAGTAATAATATTACAATTTTAGTCCTTATTTTAGAAAACAAGAGTACCCTAAATCTTTTTAAATTTGGAAGAAGGTAGAAGAATGTACGGAACAATTTTGACTAAATGTAACAATAAAGCTTCCTCAATGTCAAATGTACTAGGTTCTAACGCTTGTAATCAAACTCTTTCATAGAATTTGGTTTTTTTGTTAGTACATAATAATAAATCCGATATCATAGCATACTTTTTTAACACAGAGGATCGAGAGAATAGTATTTTGAACAGTCAACGGTTTTACAACAATAATTTAATAACAATATAGAGACAATAATTTGTTATAGTCTAAATTGAACATGAAGACATATTTTCCATTAAAGACTTTATCTGTGTTTTATTTTAGTATAAATTGGAGTCTTTCTTGTTTAACGCACTTTTGAATTTTATAATGAAGATACTTTATGCAACATCTCTTCTCTAAGATAAATATTGAATATGCTTATCCAAGAACCGAGTTTGTAATATAACCAGTAAATAAAAGTTTGTATACTTGTATCATATTATGTTGAGTGAAAGTTTTTATGTAAACTCCAAAAGTATGGCACGATTTGTATAGAAAATTTTAAGCACAACCGTAAAAAGGAAAACAACTGAATTTGTGTGCGACAAGTCAACACGAAATCAACTTAATTATACATTCATCATCAATTTCCAAATACTTGCTGTAATGAAACTTATTAAAATTTGATCCAGAACTAATAAATGTTTTGATATTTGGTTTACGATATGTTTGAATTTCATATCAATTTCAGGTGGAGTAAACAAAAAGCCAGTACGTCATTTAACCTAATACTCAATATACTGATTACGAATGTATAGAAATAATGTCGATTATACGACTCAAACTTTCCATTAAAAATCGATGAATTCACTAAAACATGTACATATTCTAATCTTAAATGAGTATTTATAGTTATTATGGAGGTTAAGCAATAAATATAATAATCATTTACAGGGAAATAAATAAGGTATGGAATGTCGAAGATATTATGTATGTTTATCACACAGTCACATTTGAAGAAATTATTACGGAAACAAAAATATTCCATGTTACATATTTGTCTGTCCATTTTCTCAAATTCATTTTATACATATATTAAATGTTCTAAATAAGGTATTTATTGTGTAGTTTAGAAATTCGATGTAAACGACAGTGTGCTTCAATGTAGACTACAATAAGTATAGTGTGAGTTTGAGTCAACATTAATTTACACCTACTATTCTTGCTACTTTTGATTCGTTTAATTTTACCTGATGAACTTTAATATGTGAAAATGAGTCTCAACCTCCATATTTATATACATGTACAATAACTTAACTTCCAATTTCCAAAATAATTCTTCAATCACGGAAAAAATAATAAGCATTTCTCGTTCATGTTCCTTCAAAATTATTGTTCATGTGTAGTTAATTAAGTATAAGCTTCTCAGAAACTGATAAAATATTTGATTTTGACAATAGTTTCGACGGGACTGGCCCCACCTCTGAGGAATCGAGACATCTCATCGTAAAGTACTCATGTTCTAAACCTACTATAGTATGATGAAATCCCTTCAGAAAGAATAATCACAACACATTAAATAACTGTACAGGATTATCTGCAGCATTTTAAACCGTATATACATATTTACAATACATGCTTATTACAAATTTACAGCTAGTGATAAATTTGAGTTAATTTAGGCCGACTTGAACGCGGTGTCATGTATGGAAAACAGCATACACATACATGAGTCGGCAGAAATTTCAAATGAACAGTACGCCCATTAACATGTAAATCACAGACTTTTGTATTACGAGGAGCTTGCTGTTTAATTTTTACACACAATAATAGCATAATATAGTTTTCACAAAGTTATAAGTTATAGAACAGGCTACTCGCAAAATCATGATTTTGAGTGCTCCATACTTAAGTGTACAATAAACTGAATAAGTAAAATCATTACCTGAACTAACCTCATGCAATGCGGCAAACCCACATGAAAATCTAGCATCTACTCCTAAAAATTTTCTTTCTCTTGACAAAACTTCAAAATAAAAACTCGACAGCTATAGACAGACTTATTTATGTGTACTGAGACTAGTCGTCGTCATTCTAGTAATTGGATCCACTGAAGGACTCCCTGCTACAGTGAGCTCTACTGCAGGATCTTCTTGTATCTCGAGTGAACTGTTCTTGATCCCGTACTTGAAGTACATTATGAAACCTGAAATACACAAGATGAAATTACAGATCCACCAGCGAAATACACATCCCATAAAGTATATTTTCATACTATAAAAGTTAATATCTCACCTAATGTCATCCAAATGGTAAACCTGACGAGTGTCAAAATGGACAACTTGAGAATGAGATAAAAATTTACCATCACAGCTATGGCTGGAACGAATGGGAGCCCAGGTGTCATGAAAAGAAGTTTTTTACTGCAACAAATAAAATTTTCTTTTACGAACGATATAAAGCAATTGAATTCTATGAAAGCATACAAAAGTACATATTTTCAATATTTTCTACGCTTGTAAGGCAGTAAGTACATTTTCAAAACAAAAGCGCAAGATGACTTATTCTTATTTAATCTTCTGGAGCACAATAATTATGATCCTTACAACATAACAAGCGAAAAATGGATTTAAGTCAGCCTTGAGCACATACTTACTCACAAGTAAAATTTTGTATTCGTTTCTTACGGCATCTAATATTTAAGACATTGAAGTACCTTTGAGATCCGGTTAGAAAATAATTTACCTCGAAAACATTTGCACGCAGGACGTTTCTACTTTATTAGCATTAGCATAAAACCTACACAAAGATGCTCTTTTCTCTAGGGTGTACTTACTTATTCTGAGGCTTTCGGGATATCAACATGAGACAGAGTATGATTCCGACGAAAAGGACGAGAATAAGGAAGTATCCTAAGCTTGCAAAAAATCCAGTACTTCCCACAGTCGCTACAAGCAGCAAGTCAAACACTATTATTTGGGCAAATAAAATGCCTACTAGCCTGGTCACTAATCGACCCGTTTCTTCCGTACAGGGGCCTGGTTCCTTCCAAGGAAGTAGTTTTGGACACAAATACTGAAACACTCTACACATCAAAAAGTAAAAATTCAGTATTCCCTTATCTCATTAACTGAAATTGGCAATTGGCTTTTATCATTTCTTTCAATTCCAAATCTTTCAAAATACCTCATTTGAGTTTCCCATCGACTCATTCTCGGAGCGGAAGATCCAGCATGCACGGATCCATAATACCTGGACTCATTTCTATCCGCCATAAGAAACGCATCATCAGCCTCTGTATCTCCCAACTGCGATCTACAAAATGTAAGTTTCCATATTTGAAAACAAACTAAATGCATAACTATGATGAATAGATTCATCCTCGTAATAATAAGCCAACGCACTCTGTATCGTCACTATCCGGACTTTCTTTCCGCGTTACTTTCCGGACGAGCACAGGACCGCCAACAGTTGGCGGTTGGTTCGTTCCAAGCAAGTTTGTGCCAATGCCGAGAGATAGACTGAGACGCTGAGCGGCGGCTTGGGGTCCATTAGGATATGTTGAGCTGCTACTACGAAAGGCATCAGATGAAGACTGCTGTCCGCCTGTTGAAGAAGGGAAAATTGAGGAGCCGTAGTCTTTTGTTGGCGTGGCCCCTGCTAGTGGAGAGCCTGCCATTGGAGTTCCAGGCATTGGACTTCGTACTGATTCAGGGAGTAGGTCAACGAGTGTTGTCGATGTAGGCTGGTATCTCAGAAGTAACACACAAGTTGACACTAATGTGTATGCCAGCAATGTTCCTGTGTATAAAAACGAAATCAAATATATTATATATATCATGCATGAAGTATAATATAATATAATGCATTAGCATTTATATTAGGGGAAAGTTCAGAATCAAAATAACAATTAGACAAAGTTTATTAGATTAGAACACCTACACAAAAATACAGTAATACTATCACCACCAACGCCCGTTTCCTCCGTGTTACAATTTTCTTACGCATTACATTTTAGAATCTGCCCTGTGGCGTGGGTGAATGGTTTTAGAAATATTAGTTATGTCAGATAATATGTTCATTGCAACCTCAACACCTCCGTATGATGATAAATCAACACATTTTTTCGACAATGTAATTTACTACTCTGATAGTGAAAAGGGTGAAAGTTCTCAGGATACCCCCAAAAATCTTTTAAATGTACTCATTTAAATCTTTTTTAATTTAAGCTGCTTCAACTCACCAATGGACATCATCTCAACCAGAACCTCTAGCTGAATAATGAGCGAAGCCAGTGCCGCCATCGCTCCTAGCACAAACGTGGCGGTTGCAGGTGTTCCCGTTACATTCCAAATATCTGAAAGCCATCTAAAAAGATCAAAAGATGTCATAAAAGTATATGAAAGGGACACAAAATGGGGCTACTCAGTCCTTGGAAAGGCTTAATGTAAATAGCGCCTCTACACATTTTTCGTCAAACTTTTACTATTGTAAAAGTGAAAGTAAAAATGGGAGAAATCGATTTTTTTGTTTAAAAATGCTTTGAAGGCTAGACATATAACATGTTGGCATATAGCACTAATTAATAAGTTTGAAGCACTTCAGCATTCCAGCACTGTAGACCTCATCAATGTCAAACGTTAATGAGGCATGCATACTTCTGTCTAGAGTGAGAGTTCTGTGAGAGTAAAACATTTCAAAAGCAAAATATATACATAAAAAAAGAGTCTCACTGGAAAATTAGTCCATCCTTTGCCATTGCATACACGATCCTTGGCATGGGGAACATGGATCCAAACATGGAAACTGTCAGACCAGCCAATGCTCCAATCGCTACGATATACTGACAACGAGGTGCACCTACTTGGCCAAACATCTCTACCAGGCCGGAGTCCTTTACAACCTCATCGTATGGAACTGTAAGAAGAAGTGAGGAACAACGTTGAGTCAAAATGGAAGAAATCACAAGAGCAAACAAAATCTTTTCACTATGCATTATGCATGTACACACACAACAAACACCACAGTGATGTGATAACTGTGCTTACAACAATGACAATACATTGTAGCTAAATTTACACAATGTGTACAATAAACTCCTTTTGCTTTCCCCCTCTGCAATTTAATTTGACAAACTGGCTCGTTTGCTCTTGGCACACAGAATCTACGCTGGTTAGCGCACAACAATACGCTTCTTCTAGGTGAACGTGATTGTGTTTGTGAACCATATAAAGATATAACCGTATGTTTCCGATTCAAGTGTCTTTGCCAGTACGTATTTTACATTTTGCTCAATTCCTTTCACCTATTTTTCTTCATTTTGGCGTTTCTCACTGCAAATAACATCACATAGTTGTGTCCTTCGTTTGCTTGTCTAGAGTAATCAGATGAAGTGTGAAGGCACACCATAGTTTCTTCTCCATTCATGGCATAATATTGTACATATTGTAGCTAATAATATATATTTTACTTTGCAGCTAGCATGTCTTACCAACTAGGGTGAGTATAGCAGAAGATGAAACATAGGCTGCCAAAACGATGACAAGACTTCCGACAATGGCAAATGGGATAGATTTCTTGGGATTGGTAGCTTCTTCTCCAGTTGTTGCTATTATATCAAAACCGATAAAAGCATAGAAGCATGTTGCAGAGCCCTTAAGAACCTGTAGCAAAAGAGGAAGAAGAGAAATTGTGAGAAGAAGAAAAATGTCGCCAATAAATCAAAATCTATAATGATACATAAACGTAGTTCTATAACAAGAGGGTTAAGGAAATATACTGTTGTGTTGCGTATTGCTGGGTACACATTGTGCAGTGCAGCTGAAGGAAAGGACCACCACATGAGTACAAACTAGTGAATACTAACAATAATTTGTCACACTGAAGCACAAAAACTTTTCTTCAAGCCTGTACATGCGTGGTATTTGTTTGGATAGAGAAGTATATAGTAGAGAAATGGTCAACTCGAAAAAAAAAGTTTCACATTACCCCTGACCATCCAAACGGGAGAAAGCCACCGTAGTCATTCCAATTGGCTAAGTCAACATAAAATAGGCCGGCCACCATGATGAACACCCACGCGGAAAAGTTGATTGCATTCAATACATTGTTGAACATTACGGATTTTTGAACTCCAGCTACAAGAACTACCGTCATTGCAAGCGTTATAAAGAACGCTAGTATGTCAGGGGGATGACCTATGGTAAAAGTGAACCAAATACCAAATTTTTAAAAATAGTAAAAAATGAAAAGTTTTTGCAGATTACAGGATTTTAAAAAAGTAAATTTTGACATGTTTTGTAACGAAAAATTGCAGTATAGTTGACAATACATGCACAATATCACTTACATGATATAATGCTATGCATAGAAATTTTGGAGCACGTGTTAGCCGTGTAGTTTTCAGTTAATATTACAGTAATTTTGTACTTGTGCTTACCCATAAACGTTCCTAGTGAGTCTGTAAGCTTCTTTGTGATTGCTCCGTCACTGATTGCGTCGAAACATGCACTGAGGGCACACGCACATGCAGATGTCCCAATCAAGTACTCCAGCACCATATTCCAGCCTATAATAAATGCGATAAACTCTCCCACTGTCACATAACTGTACATGTACGCTGAGCCAGTTGTATGAGGTACACGCACACCAAACTCTGCGTAACAGGCACCTGCAACATGCAAAAAAAAACAAAGAACAAGCATTATATTAGTTCAAGTAAAGAGTATGAGTGCAATTTTGTTGTTCGATTCGGTGGAAACGTTTAACTAATAAATCCCCTAGTTCTGAGACAAAATAAATATGCTTTTGCCTTCAATCAATAAAAGCTTTACTTTTGACTGTCAAGAGTAATACGTAGTAAGACAATTGGTAAAATTGCCAACAAATTTCAATTTGTCGTGCCAATAATTTATTTTATTTATACAAGGAGGATAACTTGCAGTTTCTTATTTCTTTTATGTATCTGTAAGATTAACTACAATTTATTAATAATGGACATGGAAATAGAAAAATTCCAATATATTCAACGAATTAAACCCATTCTTAACTTTTCATAAACTGAAACGATGCGTTTTATGTTTTTGTTCCTTATGCAGTGTATCAACTTCAGTAGCAACATAAAAATTAGCTTTAAGCACTGCTTGTAGCGTACAGAATATTGCTTTTTCAAAGTGACTAGCACTCGCATGTCCGCTCATATTAAAACCAAGATTATCAAGTCTAAAGTGTAACTACAGTATAGTGTAGTAACAAAATGTAGTGTTTTCATTAAGATGAGCGCAATGATCCGACTGATCTTCCCATAATGTATTTACTAGTTTTCTTCTACGTTACTTATTTTATGTACATATTCGTCGTATGTATTTGCAACATACAGTTTTTGAAATGGTAGGATAACTCAAAGCTTCCTGTGAGACCACCAGAATATGATTATTCTGGAAATTGTGTGGCAGTTTCAGGAAATGTAGAAAGCGAGTGAATATGGACGACAAGAAAAAAGTCCATATTCACAAGAAAGTCGACCTATTCTACAATGATTTACAGTGACGGTGACCTGCGTATTCGAGAAAAGCACAGAGTAACACATCAAAATATTGAGATGGAAAAGCAACGCAAACAAAAATATACTTTGTCATAGACTTGGAACGAAAATAATTGTTTATTTTGGGTTAAATGCAACAACAACATTCGTCCAACTTAAATTATTTCGTATGACTATAGTCGCTTCTTGTCTTCCTGTGATATCGTAAAGCATACCCGTTTTAAACCCAACAAAATTTACAAACAAATAAAATTCTTTCTTTGGATGACTATCATCATAAATAAGTGTTTTTTAAATGTATTTATTATGAACATTTGGAGAATTCAGAGTACTTACAATACAAGACGGAAACGATCTCTATCTTTTCCACTCTCTCTAACAACCTGAATGCCATTTACCGAGCAAGCGCATATGTAAGTGTACAGTGATCATGATCCCATTCCCATACATACGCTGGTTGGAACATGTATTGTAGTCACGTTTCACAAAACTATTTCCATTTAGTAATTTCTACGTATAATATAGAACGTGCTCATAAACTATATAAATATTTCAACTGCTCCTTTTCCCCACTTCAACAGTAGTGAAACGTTTGAAGACTATATATTATTATATTTAACACAAATATATGTTTCTAGTAAGCTAGAATAGTATATTCACGACCTACACATCTTGCGTATCTGGTACATAGTCGTAAGTCTTAGAGTGTGCTTTCACTCCATCATCATCAAGTATCCTGTACTCAAAATGAACGATTGGATCTCTGGAGAGAAAGTAAATTTGAGAGAGACTACATATTTATACAAGTGCCTATTAAAAGTGCTCCTGCACAGGAAAAAAAGTCACACATTCTGAAAATATTTCACATAAACATCGTTTGCACGTATACATGTTCTCCTTGAAATCGCGAAAAATTCCCAACCCAATCACAATTCGATGATGGCCCATCAACGTGCACCAAGTACTAAAATATGAATGAAGTCAACCTCTGCCGCAGTGGGAGCGTAAACTTCACTACAACGCAAAACAGGATGCTCTCTCGGCTGCAGATCACATCCACTCATAGTTACACGTACAGTCACACTTTAGTGAAGAATGAGAGCAAAAGAAGAAGAAAAGGCTCACCAGAGAAAATCGATGCAACGGCTGCAATGATGAAGGAAAGGATGACACCAGGGCCAGCTACAGTTCTAGCAACCATGCCACTCACTAAATACATCCCGGTTCCGACGCAACTTCCAACTCCAAGAGAGGTCAGATCTAGAGTTGTTAGGCATTTCTAGAAGCACGCGTGATAAAACAAGAAAAACACGTAAGTTACATTATCATGAGACAGTGGAAAGAACCAGCGAGTTAATGAGAAGTATAGTATTATAGTATTATACAAACCCTACACACACTCTAGCATAATCTGAAATAGGTTTGACTGGGATACAATTATATCCTAATCCCAATAGACTCGTAAACTTTTTTGTCATCAATATTTCCATACACGTTCAACAACCGTGTCACACACATCAATATAAATAGCAATTTCTGAGCCTAAAGATCTCTCTGCAAGCATAGGTAGCCGTTACTTTGTTTCGAAGAACAAAGATAAAACAAAACATGAATTTCTAAGTATCAAATGACGAACACTAACATAAAGGAAGCAAGTACGAACACGTTTTTCATTTGTTTCGAATTATCATTTGAATAAGCGTACCCAGAAAATATCATCTATGTAAGTAAAATGGATATATTACATGCACGTGGTAATGTAACACGCTGTTACTGTTACCCTTATGCGATGAAAATATAACTTGCATAATTTCCGAGTAACATTAAAGGCCGAAATGATATGTCAGGAAACCTTTATAAAAACATTTCCATACAAAAGTTTTCAATGACACGAAATATATATATGTGCATAACATTAAAAATGAAATGTACAAAATTATTATGATGGTACATTGAATTCGATGTACACACCCCGCTTTTGTCATGTTAGTTTTTTATTGGCTCGATGAGCTATGTGCGGAATTTATTGTTAGAAAAGCGACGGAGCTTGATTTCAACTTTCCAACTCATCCATCTCCGTCAAGTCTAACGTCACGCATACACGTTTCTCCCTGTCGTCAGTTATAGCCGCTGGTCTTCTTGACTGTAAAACTGTATATGCTCTTCTGTGGAGTTGTTTCGCAATTTTTACATCTACTCAGAAATAAATACCTTGCATTATGAGTTCATCTTCTCTACTCTAATTTTTACTCTCTCGTTTCATGTTTCCCTTTTTGCTCTTTTATTAGAAACCATCTGCCGGGCGGGACTCATTTACTGGCTTGGTTATCAATTTAACCTTACTTTTCCTTTATTTTCTGCTACTCAGTTGTCTTTGCAATTTATTTTTGCCAGGTAATGTTCTCTTCTTTTATATCTTCTTACGCTAAGAACTACTTGCGTACATTTCACAGGTTTTCATTATAAAAACTTTTCTAGCTACTTATGTAACAGTTAATATTTATGAACTAAAGTATTATTCACACTCAATATACAAGAAGAGAAGTTGAAAAGGCAAGTTTTCTCTATACTTTCTTCTCATAGAACTGAACGTGAACGGTTATAAATAAATAAGTAATAATGAATGGGTATAGTGGTTATGCTTGACTAGTCACATCTTATAGCTGACAAGTCGACAGCTAAAACTGCTAAAAAAACAGGGTAACACAAGCAATTCGTTTTTATTACTATTAATAATGACTTTGGGCGGGTAATATATGTATGCGTGCACTAATTTTCTACTTTCTCCGGTTTGTTTGGTCTGGACCAGTTTCCAGCGGTGTCAACCAGAATGTCATTAAGTATACATACATA
>JAQIXW010002631.1:0-14925 GCA_034700685.1 Willowsia buskii | reverse complement strand
GATATTTAATGAGAATGAATTCTTGGAATTTGTTAAATTATCTTTGGATTCTTTCAAGTAGTTTTAACATTTATTTAGGGTTCAAATCAAGGAATGCATAATTTACTCGTGTGTGATTATTTGAATGGAAGGAAACAAAATGTGTTTTGTTGGGTAATTTTTTTGAACCCTTATGAGTGATAAGTATAAAATTATGCGAAAAAAAGATGCTGGCAGATGTATCCGACACTTTTGATGTAAGCTAACGGTTTTTAAACGATAATAAATTAGTTTATTAATCAATCAAAGACAACTTAGGTACGTACTTTTGTTACAAATAATCTGTATCTCTGTATTTGCAATAAGTTACGTTGATTAGCACATAACACGCATGTAACAAACTGAATCCCCAAACAAACAATGTGTTGGTGTAAATAAAGTTTGGTAATTTACTGATTAAAAATTAACTGATTCCCTAAATTTTTTCCAAGTTACGTTGTTTTGCTATGCATTTTCATCATAATCTTGATTCCAATATTCCAAATGCAAACACTATGCAATCGAGCTGAAGGTGTTAAAAATAATTCACGCTACCATATTTGTATTTAAAAAGAATACAATACAAGTCTCTCACCCGCAAGGGCCGAAATACTAACATTCGTACATTAAAAGATGCGCTAATTTTATCCTCATTACAATAAGATTTATACACCTAAGCACACAACATAAGCATAGGTAAGCCCATCTTAAAAGGTAAGTGTACTTAATAATAATAAAAGTCAATAGTAGCGTCACCGTCATGGCACATGGGCATCATCATTAGCAGTGGTAAAAAATTGAAAATCGTTGCGCAACGCGTCTTTAAATTTGCATACAATCATTTTAAATGTGACCATTGCTTCAAAATACGTCTATTCGACCTTACGCGTCAGGTCGTATGTGTACCTCATTTTGGTGGGTTGCAAATACGAATGAAAAATGCGTATGTAAAAAACTCAATAAGTTTGACTGCATATAAGAAATTCATTAATTTTGTGTCGAAATAGTTATCATTTGGTTACTGTTTAGTCAACACACATTTCATTCATTCTAGCAATATCAAAAACACATAATAGTCTTCCACCAGTAGCTACAGGTATGTATTTATTGTGTCGCACTTTTAAATTCTTATCAAACTTGACGTTTTTGGACAACTTGAACTCACTGAGGACCTCGAAAAGACTTTTTCGCCTTGTATTTTAGTATTTCTAAGCACGCTCCCTGCATATAAAAATTGATGCATGTAAGAAGCAGACAGACATCAGTGTCAAAGCTTTCTGTAATATTAGGAATCGAATCATGTCGTTATTGGGCAGTGATTCGAAGGAGTGTAATTATAAGGCATATTATCTTCATGTTATACAAAATACGAAACAGGCTTCCAAAGCATCAACGATAACACCGCATATTACACTATCTACTATTAACCTATTATTGTACTACATTATTCATACTCAAGAGATATTCTCGTATTGATAAGCTTTAGTATGTATATACACATCAATGATTGTTTATGCTGTGTTATTTGATAACTGCAGGGAGCTCCCCATTATCATCCGCGTTACACAAACTTCTTGAAATAATTATCAACGCTTTTGGGCAACCCCTTCGTTACGTGACCATAAGGATGTAACACTTACAAATTTTTTAAATAATCTGACCAACCTTTTTGCCTACCAAGTCGCAATATTGATGACATATATACCTTGGTCTGATGACGAGAGGCGTCTGATGATGATACTATACTATGATGAAAAACATGAAAAATTGTATTGGATCATCACAAAAAGTGTCGATGTCATTGCAACTATTGCAGACGACAATGATGGCGTTCGAAATGCTCTTTGAAAGTCATTGTTGTATTTCAGGTGCTCAATGCAAAATGAAACTATACTATAGTTAACCAAGTCGTTATAGCAGGAGTGCAGCGTGTACTTAACTAACTAGCAGGTAGTAAAATTACTGCTGCTACGGATGTGGTAATGCTTCCTTTTAAACAGCTGCAGCAACTGCCGGTTAAATTAAAAAGCGTAGTCTTTAAAATTAAACTTCTTTTACTTTACGCTGCTTTGCACATAGGTAGTTATTACATGACAAATTGCAATCTGCTGGTGATGGTGTGCGGCTGGTTTTCTGAACTGACCACATGCATTCGTTGCGAAAATTTGGATTGAAAAATTGTTTGAGATAACATAATGTAACACATATTCGTTTAAACGTGCGTTTGTGTGTGTTTATTCAAACATTCTACAAATAAATACTTTCCTCATCCATCACCACCACCACCTCCCATTGTCAGGCGTTTAAAATTTGAATATTGTTTTCTTGAGTCCTTGCTTGGACACAAGATCAAACCATCGCTGAATAATGATGAATGGAAGAATTATACACGGTATAGCAGTAATCACCACAATTTAGTTGCAAAGAGCATCGTTAAATATATAGGAAAGACCTCATCATGGGAGATTTTGCTCGTCCTTTTCGCATCTTGATGATCCCGTTCTTGTCTCTTGTATACTTTGCTATCCAAGTTTGTGTGCTCGCAAAACTAGAGAGCTTAACTTTCAGGGCTTAATTGCAGAGTTTAGCTCTGAACCTGACCTAATCAAAATACAAGAAACGTGTCGAAGGGGGTTATCTCATCTTTTGTTGGAGGACTGTGCTCGTCTGCGTGCGTTTCCTGCTAGTGTGAAATAATAACCATGCATTTCGTTTCGACACGGTGCTTTGTTTTCTTTCCTGATAAGGATTAGTGAAGGAAACTGTGAAGAGGCAGAGGACAAAATATTATTATAACTTTTCATCCATCAGAAGCGACAAAGATAACAGGAGATTCCTCATTTTCCTGGTGTCTGTTTAAAGTAGCATAACTACTTGAAAAAATGTAGCTATTGCAGTTTCTAAATAGTATATCATGTAAATCCAGCGACAGTTCTATTACTACCGGCTAGCTCATTACAAACTTAACAATGCCACGGATAACGTCACCGTTCCGAAGGCATTCGGATAGTTGGTTTGTGAATACTATCGCTGGCTTATCTGACAGCTCTACTGCAAACAGGTAATTCATTTGCGGAAATAAAGTTATTAAAGTTCGAATTTTTCTTACAAATTTTCATCTTTCTGTTTCACTATTAAAGTAGTCCACAACACAGCCTGAAGGATAGTCCAGACAGGCCAAATGTTCACCATACAGTACGCGCCCAACCAGATGCTTCACCGGAAGCATCAAAAAAAGATCATCATGTTTCCTTCCTTGATCTTTTGAGACTTTTATTATGGAAAAATTATAAACTTCTAGTCCGCAATAAGCTCAGCACTGTAGCCGAGCTTTTGTTACCACTCCTATTTACAATTTTAATAGTGGCCATACGGTTCTTTGGAGCCGAAACTAAAAGATTTCAAAATGCTACAGTATTTGAACCTTTTGCACCCTCCATTATTCCAGGAACCATTCAAACGTGTTGGTGAGTAGAATTTGGAAGAATGAGGACCTCTAATGAGGTCCTCTGGATGGAATTATATGAATATGAGTATACTAATTAACATGATTACCTAACTCAGATAAAGTGTAAAATATGTTTTTAATTTTTTCATATAGTAATCAAATTTTTTATACTCCGGATTCCCCACTTATTGAGGAACTCATGGTGCAAGTGCAACGAAACCATTTCAACCGAAGTGATCTTAATTATTCATGTTAGTTCAGTTTAGTGATGCTTTTAATTTCAATCAGATTACACGGATCAAGGGAGATTAGTTAAAATCATAATTTTATTTGTGTGCAGTTATCGGTTTTCAAACGGAAGATGATCTCTTACGTGCATATGCAAACAGCTCCAGCGGCATGTACGCTGAGACCGCAGAAGGGGAATTGTCATCAATCGTTTTGGCCGGAGTAGTGTTTACCAGTGCGTTGGAAGGAAATGGAAGTAAATTTCCGGATGATATTGAGGTGGGGCATCATGAGACCATGCATTATTGATGCTTATTATTAAATATTATTTGTACGTCATTTACTAGTTCATCTTGATAATTTGTGCCGAAAACTACTTAAAAATTTACAGTACAGCCTTCGGTTTCCAGCAGCGCTCCGGAGTCAATCAGGACTACTCGGTGAAAGGTTCACATTTGGAATGAAACAAGCATGGTTTACTGAAATATTATATCCCATAATTCAACCTTTCGGACCTAGAGCCAAGGATCAACCAACAGGAGGAGAACCTGGTATAGGAATCATTCATGTCTTGAAATAATAATATAAAGTAGCGAAATTTTTCTTCAATAGCATTTTTCTTGGCAGGATATTGGACCGAAGGATTTCTCTACCTTCAACAAGCGTTAGAAAGTGAATTATTGAGTTTTCTATCACAAAACGTGCAAGCACGGATTTCGATTCCATCTCCGACTCTGTCTCTTCAACGTTTTCCTTATCCTCCATATTTGGAGGATGAATTTCTTGTCGTCCTTCAACCGTTCCTTCCGCTTACTCTTATTCTTTCGTTCATTTACACTGTTACCAGTATTTCGAAGACACTCGTTACAGAAAAAGAGAACCGTATTCACGAGTCAATGAAAATGATGGGACTTACCAACTCACTCCACTGGACCGCTTGGTTCATTACCTTTTTGATGATGTATGCAGTCAGTGTGCTGTGTATCACAATACTTCTTAAAGTGCACCTAGGTGAAACGTCAATGTCTTCTGGATTGGCTGTTCTACCAAAATCTGACCCAACATTTGTCTTCTTTTGCTTACTCATTCATGGGTTCCAACTGATTAGTTTTTGCTTCTTCGTGTCATCCCTTTTTAAAACAGCAAATGGAGCAGCTATCACTGCCTCAGTTTTATGGTAATCCTTTATGATTAAAACTGAAATCCTTCCACTGTGATGTATATTTACACTTTCTTTCATTTGCAGGTTCATGCTGTTTCTTCCATTCCCTTTTCTTCAGCCACGATACTCAATTTTATCCAGCCGGGTCAAGATTGTTTGGAGTTTGTTCACAAACATGGGAATTTGCTTCTGCTGCCAAGTATTTTGCATGTTTGAAGGAAGTGGGGTAGGGGCACAGTGGCGAAATGTTTTTAGTGGAGTGACACCGGACGACAGCTTTTGTATTGGCGATTGTCTCTTGGTAATGATTATCAGTGGAACAATATATTTTGGAGGCGCAGTCTACATGAGCGTAGTCTTTCCTGGAGAATTTGGGGTTGGAAAAGAGTGGTATTTTATGTTTACGGTAGGAAGAGATTATAAGATTAAACATTTCATTCATATAAATTCATGTGTCGAGGATTTTTAAGTTGACTGGGATATTTCCAAATGCTTTTTTGTCAAAAGAAAACATTCTGGTCAAGACGAAGAAATTCAACCCAGCTCAAATCTACCATGCCAGATGACGTGTCTGGGTGTAACTCTGAGTACTTTGAACGAACTCACAAATCTCTCGTTACTGGAATACAAGTGCGCGGTTTGAGGAAAAAGTTTGGAGAAGAAGTAACAGCGATTGATAATTTGAATTTAGAGATGTATAAAAACGAAACATTTTGCCTACTGGGGAAGAATGGTGCTGGAAAAAGTACTCTCGTCTCAATTTTGACAGGTTTGTGCAAATACACAAGGTTTTAATATTATGGTGTCTCAGAATTCCCCAAAATAGTGTTGAATAACGTTTTCCAGGTTTGTATCCTCCAACAAGTGGTGCAATTTTAGTGAACAATCAAGATATTAGTGAGCAACTTGACCATGTACGCAAAAGTCTTGGAGTATGTCCACAACACAATGTCCTCTTCGACGAGTTGACTGTAAAAGAACATTTGGAGTTTTTCACTGCGTTGAAAGGAATGAAAGGAAATACTATGAAAGATGAAGTTATCAGAATGATTTCTGCTATTGGATTGAATCACAAGTACAACACACAAGTCAAATATCTGAGGTATACTACTTTCCTTTACAATCTAAATCTATTCTCAAAATTTCATACGTTTCCCAGTTTTCTTACTATTTAAATTTTTTTATTAGTGGTGGAATGAAACGGAGGTTATGTGTTGGCATTGCATTTTGCGGTGGCTCAGAGGTAAAGTTTACATAATCAAATTTTTATAACGTATCACGTTACCCCTAGCTTAAATAATTCAAGTACTTGCAGATCCAAATGTAGGATGTTGCATAATATGTATGTGAAAAGATTTTGTATTCATTTGTGCTAGATAATTATTCTTGATGAACCGTCTTCCGGTTTGGACGTGGAAGCCAGAAGAGGAATTTGGGATCTCATAGAGTCGGAGAAAAAAGACGGACGAACAGTTTTACTCACCACACATTTCATGGAGGAGGCTGAATTGCTGGCAGACAGAATCGCTGTGATGGTCAATGGTCGAGTGAAGTGTTGTGGATCGCCACTATTTCTAAATAAAAAGTACAATGGCGGTTACAACCTTACAATCGTTATGGAACAGGAGAGCATAGGTAATTCGAAGATCACTGATTTGGTCACGTCCATTCTACCAGACTCGGTTCTTATAAGAAACGCTGGAAAAGAGCTCACATATGCACTACCTGAAAGCAAGTCCAACGAATTCCATGTTCTTTTTGACACAATGGAGAAAAATCAGAAGGAACTTGGCATTGAGACTTATGGGGCAAGGTTGACTTCCATGGAGGACATTTTCATAAGGTACACCTAAATTGAATATTATAGCTTTTCGAACTAAAGTTTGCATTACAATATTATGCATAATTTATATAAATTATTTTAGAGTTAATTCGACCACCCATGAAGAAACTGCTGTACAAAATAACTTTGAAGTCACTTTCTCGAATGGTTCAAAATTAAACACTAATACGAAGTTTATTGAAATGCCAAAACAAAGACCTGCTAGCACCAGAAATAAATCAACTCATCTCATGTTGCAACAGTTTTACGCAATGATGATAAAAAAGTCTACATATGTGTGGAGAAGAAAAGGCCTTTTGATAGGTCAAACGCTGATACCCATGGCATATTTGAGTTTAGTTTTAATAGTGCTTCGCACTGTTCCCGGAATTTTTGATCCACCTCCACATCGTTTTGAATTGGATCATTATGAGTTGTTCGGAAGAACTGTGACCCCAGTTCACTGCTCCGATTCTAACAGTTCCACTTGTTCCAGCTTGCTAAAGTATTTTGGGAAGATACATAAAGTCACCCAGTCGTTGGCTGCGAATAGTTCATTTTCAGATGTGATCATACGGAAGGAGGAATCAAATCTTCCAGCGTTCAATGCTAAATATTTCATTGGGATGGATGAAGAAACATTCAGCAATGGCTCGAGGATCTTAACTGGATACTTTAACAATCAACCTCTTCATACACCACCTTTAGCACTCAATGCTCTCACAAATGCCCTTCTAGCAAGAATGTCAAGCAGTCACACAGTTCATGTCACTAATCACCCATTTCCATATACAAACTTGGACACACAAGACACTGGAACTTATTGGACTGTTGGCTTCCACGTTGGCTACAATACGGCTTTCGCTCTAACCTTTGTCATTGCAGTGTATGCAACGTTCCTAGTAAAAGAGCAAGTTTTGGGGGCAACTCAGCTTCAACGAATTTCCGGACTTAACCCTGCAGTTTACTGGATGGCCAATTTTATTGTTGATTTTCTGACGTATCTGTTCCCTTGCATCGGGCTACTCATGATATTCTTGCTTTTCTCCGAGTCTACTGATTTTCTGAGTTGGCAACTTCAAGGATATCTCCTCACACTATTTTTGGCTTTTGGATGGGCACTCATCCCAGTTGTATACGTGATGTCGCAATTTTTTAAAGTCCCTGCCGTTGGGTTTGCTGGATGTGGTGTGGTTTGCGCATTTTCCGGTTAGTTCATTAGTAAAATTCTGTTTTAATCTACTCAAGTGAAAACGAACTCATTGTTGTAATTCTTTTTGGTCTCAGGATTTATTACCATTCTGACCATAACGGTACTGGAGCTTCCCCAAATAAATAAACCAGATCTTGCACTGGTGCTTCACAGAATCTTCCTTGTGTTTCCAACTTATGCATTGGGGCGTGGCATCACGCAAATGACAATTAACAAAAAGCTTCAGGAGAAATGCGCCGGATTTAATTTGGAGTTTTTGTGCGATGCAGCACCAGACTCTTATTGCTGCTTGAAGTGTAAGTAGTATTTCATGAGGTCTATCTGTGTTTACACTACTCGAAAAATATTTATGACAAATAATTATTGATATTGCTTTTATGAATTCCTCATTAGTAAGGCAAAATTATATGGATTGGCAAGAAGTAGGAATCGGAAAGAATTTCGTCTACATGATATGCGTAGGAATATTGGCAATGATAACGCTGGCCGTGATTGAAAGCAATGCTCTCAGTTTGCTGAGAAGATACGTACAAAAGAGCTTGCCAATTTTTGGAGGAGAATTATCAGTTAGCGATGAAGAAGATGAAGATGTGAAGATAGAGAGGGAACAAGTAGCAAGTGAAAGGATGGACTATTCAGATGGACTGCTGATAAGGTATGAACTGCAAAGGAAATTTCAGTATCATAAAAGTAAGACGCTGCAGAATCTTTAATTACGGTTCTAAATGTTATAGAGATCTTACAAAATCATTCGGATCAGTAACGGCAGTGCGAAAACTTACGGTAGGAATTAAGGAAGGAGAATGCTTTGGGCTATTGGGGTAATACGATATGATTATGGAATAATTTGAGAATCTTTACTATTTTTACGATGATATGTCTAATATAACCAATGTTTTGCAATGGTTGCAGCACCAATGGAGCCGGAAAAACTTCGACATTTAAAATGTTAGTTGGGGAGATTAGTCCAGATTCTGGTGACGCCTACATTTCCTCCCATTCCGTAATTCACGAGAAGAGGAAAACTTACAAATTAATAGGCTACTGCCCACAGTTTGATGCCTTGCTCGGAGAGCTTACCGGAAGAGAAACTTTGGCAATGTTTGCCAGGTTGAGAGGGGTGAAGGAAGATGAAATCTTTGAAATTGTGGAGGATCTTTCAAGGGAGTTGGTATTTGAACAATATCTTGATCGACGAGTCGAAACGTATAGGTCGGTGATCACTTTTCTGGTTCTGGACATTTTTTTTTTTTTGGAAAATGATAATGGGGATATGCATACAATGAACTAATTACCTAAATGTTGTTCCGCAGTGGGGGCAATAAGAGAAAATTGTCAACTGCTGTCGCTTTGGTCGGAATGCCGAAATGCGTGTTCTTGGATGAACCAACTGCTGGTTAACTGCCTAATCACTTTTATTTTACTGATTGTATTATTCGCATTGATCAGCTTAATTCTCCATGTTGTTTAGGAATGGATCCAATGGCAAGAAGACATGTGTGGTCAGCCATCAGCAGTCGAATGAGAGACAAACGTACATGCGTCGTACTCACTTCCCACAGGTGTCACATATTGTTGTAGCTTCAAATTAGATTAAATGTATGCGCATTGGTTTGCAGAAAATTTTAACAATGAATGATTTATTCAGTTTGGAGGAATGTGAAGTTTTGTGCACGCGTATTGCCATTATGAAGAACGGCCGTATGCAATGCATTGGTTCCCCTCAGCAATTGAAACATAAATTTGGGGATGGATTTTCAATCGTTGTTCAAATCAAGGGGAATAGTGGTGAAGGGAAGGAACGACTTCAGGTACTTGAACGCGATATTAAAATATGCAATACCGGAAAATATAATAAGATACAATTAATTCAGCTTATTTGATTCTACGTAATTATCTTAGAGAAAGATGTCGAACTTGTCGCAACTATCGTCAGCGTCAACCGTGTCATCTGTAGATGCCAATCAATCCATGCAGTTGATAGATTCCTATGTAAGATCGCATTTTCCCCCGACAGCGGAATGTGTTCTAACGTCATCCCATGCAAACTATTTACATTATCATCTTAAGCAGCTTCACGCAGGGGACGATTCGAATGATATCAGTTGGTCAACGTTATTTAGAACTATGGAAAATGTTAAAGACACCGTTGGAATAACTGCATATTCTATTAGCCAAATAAGTTTAGAACAAGTATTTTTGTCGGTCTGAATTTAATTTATTAAGAAATAAACCTTAACTTGTACGGTAAATCATAGATAAAAACCTCATCTCGCATATATACTAATACATAAGCCATAAAATAAAATTCGGTACAAGTATTGAACTAAATTACTGATCCTCCTCACCATCATCATCACTTGAACCAGTTGTGGAATGGCCGGACAGAGGCACATTGACGTGAGGTCCACTCATGATGAGATGAAAGTCAACATTATCCGGGTAGTCAACTGGAGGAAGCATCTGTAAAATAAAACAGTATGAGCGGAGAGGAATTATTATTTCTGGTGCATTTTTCACATAAAAATGACCAAAAGAAGGTAATTTAAAGACCTTTCAACATACTAACTAACCTTGGGCGTAAGAAGAAAATACTGCGGAGTGTTGGGACCTTTTGCTAGCGAACAGAGCAGGTTAAAAAAACGGGCTTCATTTGTAGCGTCCATACCCTTAAAATACAATAATATAAAACCGTTTAACTTTAAATGCCGGACACAAATCCTATTTGAGTCATGCAATGCTATTATAAAGGCAAAATTATCGAAGCGAAGAATGATTCTTACCTGATTGATTTCATCAATCACACGGAACGGAACAGTGGTCAACTCCTGCAATGCTAATATATACAAAGCGGTAGAAATAACTCGCTCTCCACCACTTTGCAGGGCACAACCTTTACTTCCGCCGAGTTCAGACAGATTTTCTGATGATCGAAATTTAACAAGAATCTTGATTCCATACTTGGAGAAATCATTCTGAACAAAAAATAAATAATAAAGTACATTTGTTTAGTCGTAGTCGTACAAAACTTTTTAAAAAAATGCTTCGTAAGGTTATTTGACTTGTACCTCATCATCTCCTTTATGCAGTTGGACCTCCCCAGCGCAACCCATGTTTGAAAAAAACCGACCGAAATTCCTATTAACTGTTCCAATCAAATCCGACAAGGGATTTATCCAAGCTTCCTTTTCCCTTTTAATTTCATCCTTGATTTCAGCAAGACGCCGCTCAGCACTATCCTTTTCCTTTTCTAATTCTTTAATCTGGCGCATCTTATCTTGGTAGTCCCGAACAATCGATGGATCCGTCTCCATCAGGAAGCGAAGCTATATTTATAAATATTTAATATTTTACCATACATTCAATATTTCATAGTTAGAAGAATCGAAAGCAATGCTAGATTTTATTCCTTCAATGATATATCGGATCAACCGATCAACTTACTTGGACATTGACTTGGTTCAAATCCTTATCCACATCTTTTTCTGACAAATGGCCAGACATGACGTCTTGTGGTGGCTCACTCACATTGTTTGATTTGGCAATTGCTTCCTTTTTATTTTGCTCAGCTTCACGTGCTGCTTCTTCTACCTGAGGTGCAAGAGTCCGGATTCTGGCCTCACATTGCTTCACTTCACCTGTCATCTGTTCCAGTTCCGTTTGTCGAGATATTATGCGTGTCTGATTCAGACTGATCTGCCTTCGTAGTATAATTGGATTTAAACCTCCAGTTTGGATCTTTTGAATTTCTCCAGTAAGAAAATTAGCTATGCTCAGTAATTTTTTACGATGATTCTACGAAAGAAAATCAAAAATAAGCACCCAAATGACAAACCATTTCATACAAATACAACATTCCACAAATCGTCAAATGAAAGGTATATAGATCATACCAAAATTGCCAACTCTGTATTCTCTCGAACATTATCCAGGTCCTTCTTCTCCCTCTCAAGTGCAGATAACTGTTTCTTTGCCACCTCTAATCGCTGTTGCAAGTTTTTCCTATATTCAACACGAGCCTTGATGTCTCGGATTTGATCTTCAACTGACTGCCGTTGTTCTTCAAATTTATTTTTCATCCCGCCTCGATTCTTTACTTGGCTTTCCAGCTTCTTATCCTTTGCTCTCCATTGGAGGACGCTTTCGTGCAATCGTTGTTTCTCGTTTGCATTGATTTCAGTTGTCATCACTCGAGGTACTGGTAGTCCGCTGTATGACAAAACTTTCGATTTGGAGTAGTGGGACTGACGAATTTGGAAGCAACTCTTTTCTAAAAAAAAAAACACACATTGAAGAAAAACTGAGTAAATACACATTAAATATTAATAAGGTCATATTAAATATTAATTAAACTTATTACCTGTGTAAAATAGCTGTAAGTTGGTTTTCTCTCCAATTTCCTGAAACATCCTCTCGGAATGCTCAGATCCAATCAAAACTTTTTCCAAATGAAAACGCTCAAAGAGATAGTTCAAATAGTAGTCTGGCCCTTCAACGAGATCCAATAAGACCTTTTGAAATCCCCAGGTGCTGTAAATAATCGAAACATAGGTTTTTTTGCCCTAAAATAACTTTAGAATTTAGGATATCTATCTGCTTATTAGGTATGCTTACTCCATAAAGTCTTGGCCATAATGACGCGCTGGTTTGTCAAATCTCTCACTGCGTGGTTCATAATGAGTCACTGAAACACGCTTGCCCCTTTGATTATTCAATCTCAGCATAACCTCCACATCATCTCTGTCCTCACAGAAGAATCCGTTCATCTCAGCAAATCCAACATGTCGCTCCAAGACTCGTCCATATTTCAAATCATTTACCGCGATGTGAAGAATCATGGGTTCATGGATCCGACCTTTGAATTTAGCTTTAACCTCAGGTCTATCGTAATACGTAACGGACTCAAATACATCTGGTTGCTCCAGCTCCAAGTACTTCATCCTGGATACCCTCAGGTCGTCCATACGTGACAGTTCTGACTCTGCTTTACGGATTCGATTTTGAAGCAAGCGACGCTCACTCTCATCACTGAAGATTACATAACAAAATATTGTGATTTAGAAGCTGCTCTAACCAGCTGAGATATATGAGACAACATGAGACATTATTATAGATATCTACCTTTCATCCTCCCCATTGATTTCCAGAATGCTGTCGTCAAGCTTTCTTATCTGGTTCTCCAAATCTACTAGTTCCCCATTAAGCTTCGCGTCATCCATATCACCTTTCATTCTGATCTCATCCAACTGTTTTTGATGGCTATTGATTTTGGTGCACACGTTTTTCACCCTGGTCACTCTGTCCTTTTCAGATCGCTCTTGTTCACTGTACTTGGCCTGTTCTTCGCTCACAAGTGCTTCCACTTTATCAAAGTCCTCCTCTACCTTGCGCTTTACACTGTTGATTACAGATCCATTAGCATTCCGTGACCGATTGAGATCAACACGATATTTAGCCATTTTTGCTTCCAAATAATCCAGTGATTTTTTGAGCGGAGCCAATTTGGCTTCTTCCTGTCTTTTCGCAGCTCTAACTTCTTCCAGCTCATTTTTCAAGCCTGAGAATATGTCCCGAGATTTCACGTAAGTTAACCACGCTTTCTTCGACTGCAGCTCTGCGATCTTAACTTTCAATGCCTCTCTCTCTCTGTAATTTTCAACATCCTTTTCCAGCCTCTTAGTATACTGTTGCACAGACTTTAATGAGCTAAAATGAGCCTTCAGATTCTTCTCAATATCCTGCAGCGTAATCGTCAAGTTTATAAGATTTTCATGTCGTAAGTACAGAGTATCGTTTCCCAAAGCTTTCTGCGTATTTTGAAGCAACGAGAATGAGTCCATCACGACAAAATCTTGTACTCGGTCTTGCGGGAGAAACTGACACAAATTATCGAGTTGAATGTTTAGTGAACTAGTTAACTCCTCAATTTGCGCCGGCTGAGCTCTTTTCCCCTGAAGATACCATTGCGAAACGGTAGAATTTGCAGTGTCTTTGATGTGTCTCTTAATCACGTAGTTTAAACCGTCTGGATTGAACAACTCGATCTCGATCGTGGCAGACTTGGCTCCGTGACGAATGTATTCACGTAACTGAATATATATGAAATCGAACGGTAGAATTAGAATTAAAGCCTAATGTAACTAGCGATGCTAAGGCATTATTACACAGTATTATATTGATTGGAGTAAAATAAATTCCTTACCGCTAATGCCCGACCCAAGATTTTCGGTTTGCCTGCCAATCCAAGACAAATAGCGCAAACAATGGTACTTTTACCAGTTCCATTTGGTCTAAAGAGAACATAGAATTTCTTAATATTACACAGAATGGAGCAATAATAACATAAACGATAAAGTAATCAATTTATTTTAATGTAAGGTTAACTTATGCGCAATGTAAATTCAACGTACCCCAATATAAGGTTCACGTGTGCACCAGCTCGTAGCTCGGCCGAATGGTATGTCCTGTTAATTTAACAATATACTTGTCTAATTATTCGCACAATTAAAACATGTTATGGACTTTAATTTTAAAAAGTTCACTGAAAACTGACAACTGTCATGAACTATTAATTTTGTACTTACATGAAGTCTGACACTCTTAAACGGACAACAGAACCCTTGCAACCGGAGTAAGCTGGTTGGCTTTTGATGTAAGCCGTTAGCTGAGCTGGATCTATTTGCACCATTTTGACTGTTTTAATGTATTGTTGTTAAGAACACAAATCAAGCCAACTTTCTCAAACCCCAGCACTTAGTTTTGGCTCTACAAATTGAACTTTGTCGACATAATCCGCTGAAAATTGATGAAAATCAACATTAGTAAAAACCAAGCAGCGACAAAGAACAAATGACTCTACATTAGCTGACGATGAGATCTTCCAATGATAATTTAGAAAATTGTTTTTTGACGTTCAAATAAATCAAGTAATTTCGGATAACGCCGTATCCCACTGACATTTTGAGTGTAGAAATGACAGATACTAATTATGTAGACTCACTTAAAATAATTTAAGTCGACAGTGAATTATAATT
>JAQIXW010002630.1:0-14926 GCA_034700685.1 Willowsia buskii | reverse complement strand
GAAGGACTAGTAGCTTAGTAGCTTATTGCATTTTATTGCTCCGTGGCCATCGGTAACATCCAAAGATGAGCGACACCCGACAATTTGTATACTCTAGAAATGAATATTCAGACTGGAGTAATGTTTCTGGTACGACTCTAGAAAAAAGCAAACATAACAAACTAATTTTAATTCCGTTTTTAGTGGTCAAATATCAAGTTATATCATTGCGGGTTGGAAGATACCAAAAATCAATGAAGAGTTATCAGCGATTTATATAACTCATAATTAGCCAAACGCAACAAAAATCATTAAGTGGCGTTGAACAACTTTTGGCCTTGTTTGTCCCTGGTTAATACTACGGACTTAGAAAGTTTGGTGATTTGATTTTCAAATTTTAAGACACTACTGACACTTATTCTAGATTATTAAATCAATGTGAAAGCAAACAAATAGATTTTCCTGTGACGCTCGGAAAGGCCAGAAAGACTTTTTATTCAATGCTAAATTCGATCAAGATTCATGAGTGAAGCTGAACGTGTGTGCATACTTTACCATCTACTTTGGGAACTCATTTTCCCACTTCTCACAGAAGGCCTTCCCTTTTAAGTGTTTTTAAGCGAATGTGCCAAAAATTCAGACTATTTTGCAGGCTTTTCAGAGTTTTCCTTTTGAAATATATTAATGAAACCGTAACTGGATGTACCATAAAGGTAATTTCTTGCTTCAGCCATGTGCCTTCAACATTTAATTATCTGTCTTACTGATGGTATTGTATTTTCCAGTTAATCTAGCACATGGATAAACACGATTTCGGTGCTTTCATGCTACATACTAAAGTAAAATTCGGCGATATGTTGGATAAAACTAAAGATTCATTCTTTAAGGTGGATGATGCAATATATTGGCAACAGAAATTTGAAAATTAATCAATACAACTAACTAACAATAACTGTCTTAGTTTTATGTGAATTTTTATGTTTCAATGTGTAACATAAAATTTAAATGATCCAGCATGTACAGTTGAAGTTCATAAAAAGGGGGATACTCATTTCCAGTGAATTAATCAAACAAAAAGAGCAATAAAATGGCTTCAAAAAAGTTACCACTTACCGTTATACTTGCACATGCTAATTGTACATTGTACTTTGTGCGTGGAATTATGTTTTTTTAATGACGAGTTACATGCTTACTTATTCCCAAAAAGATTATGTTTAGTGAAACTCAACCGGAAAATTGCTCACACCTGTTGCTATCATATTTGCTAAACAGAGCATCCTCATCCATGCATTATGATTGAGAATTAATATTTCAATGGCGAGTTAATGCTAATATAAGACGGTTGATGCATTATTAATTTTTTTATTTCGCTATATTACCAGCTTGACCATTTAATAAGCAAGTTTGAATATAAGCAAAAACTAGTTAAATCCTCATATAAAGCATTTAAATACACCAACATCTTCAAATATTTAGGCATATTAATCTACAAAAATTTTGGTGAAGGATCTGTTTAACTGAAAATTAGCAAATCTCAATAAAACTAGATTGATGGTGGTACTATACGGGTTTTATGAAATAGTGAATTATCCATAAATCACCTTCATCTAAAGTATTCAGACCATGAGAGAATTAGAGCATAAATTTTCATATGTATGTCAGTCTATTTCAATATATAAAAGATCCTCATCCAAAGTTTTCTAATTGAATGCACAAACAATGACAACTCTTCAGCCAGATCAACCCTGAAGTTATAATGAAATATATCTATTGCATAATGTATATCACAAAATGTCAATAAAACCAGTAAACGGTAGTGACCCTACACAGGTTTACAAAATAGTAATTTTATCCTAAATCTGTCTAATCCAAAGGATTAAGACAAGTGACAATTATAAGTGATATTCCTCTTTGTTCTACTGACAATGAACAGCAGTAACAATATAAAATATCAGCGACTTTTTTCAATTGGTTTTCTGTCTGGAAATAAAAGTTCGAATCAAAATGGGGGAGTGTTTCTTTGGTACTACTATGGGAAAAACCATGCATCATAAATTGGTATTCCGACATGTTCTCTAATATCAAAGTTCTCTAATTTTGAATTGAAGCCTTTCTTTTGAAATGTTTTCTACCAACAGTTTTTAGTAAAAGTTTGCCTGAAAATCCATGCTTTCTTGTGCTGTTTTTGAATTAAAACCAATATTTTCTCAATTAAATTACAGTAAGTCTGTACATTGCACATGATATGATATCACTGATATCTAACCTGTAATTACTGCCCTTCATTGCACATCTCTGAACAAGCTCCATTTGAACCAACAAAATGTCAACATACAAACATATAATCCTGTATCGATTTCAGAAGAATCTATAATATTATATTATATAAGTACAGAAGATTGAATATATATTTCAGAGAGAATGATATGGCTTTCAACAAAAGACTTCCTGTCATCAAATAATAAAGCAATGAATTGAGGAAGATTGCAGTAGCAATAGCTACTCAATTTTTGTAAGTTTCTCTAACGGACTAACTGTCCTCCAAAATTGTAGGAGTATTTTTTATCTGTAACATCATCACATCACATTCATTCTTTATAATTTCTTTTATTAGCATTCAACATTCCAAGTAATTGGAAGAAGAGTTTTTTATCTGTAATTCGGGAATCGGTAGATAAACCTTAATGTATTTGTTATTGGCGTTCGACTATGACCATTAAAGTGGGAAACCTATTTGGTACCCAAGAATTAGCAAGGCCAATTCAAATAATTTCAATGGAGGAATTGTTATTTTAATTTAATATACAAACGATGCTCCACAAGTGCAGTCTATTGGAGCAAATCTGCTTAGAAAAAAAGAAAATTGCAAAGTTACAAGGAACTTGGAAATATGCATTTATTTATTAAAATATGTATATATTTCTCCGATGCGAAATAGTCTACTTAATTTTTACTTGTTTTTGAAACATGATGCATGTGATAAAATAGATATTATATTTTAACATTTTTATTGTATTTCAACTTTCTGTCAATCTAGAACCATCATACAGAACTAGCAGACAGTAATACAACAAATACCATTTTTGCGGCTACCGGATCTATTGGTAATAAACATAGCTAAACGTAGCTAAATCACGTGGTGGCGTTTAACTAACAATAGGTTTAGTTTGCAGTTCACTACATAGAGATAATCTGACACGGTATTGAAAAAAATAAACGAAGGACTCATAATGTACCTAAGAAGCATTAATTTTTTCAACCCCAGCTTAGCCTTGCGCAAAGATTGCATAAGATTTTTGCAAGTTTGCTTATTTTCGAAGTACTTTCTAGCGAAAGCCTATTGCCGCGCTGCCAAGGTCTGATTTTTATTTTGCCTTCTCAGATGTCTTCAGTTCAAATCAGATAATCTGTACATGGAATTGGTTTCTGACTTTAAATAACGGTCTAATGGTAGTGTAGCTTCACAATAAAAATACATCCAGATTAAAACAATAAAATTGATGCTTAATATGCATTCTAGAAGAAGGAAAAAAAGTTTTTGAATGAAAGTTGCATTTAAACCATAAAGCATAATATTTGCCAAATCCCTCGCCATTCGGGGTCGTATTTATATTTTATCAGCACAATCAGACTCAGAACTTTTCATTGTTAGTTGTCTCTAAGGCAACACTACCACAAAATTAAAATGCAGACGGACACAATGTCACCTAATGGGAGGATTCAATCCTCATTGTTTCACTGACGCTGATTCCAAAAGGATTAACAAAGGATATTTGTCGCGTTGGTCACGTGTCTTCAACTGTTTTCAGTCACGTGTCAACTGTTGACATTTTCCAGTAAAATACAAGTTAAAGGTAAAAATCTCTCAAATATTTGGTGCAGTTTATGAATATCAAGAGTTTGTAAAAAACATGAGAACATTTTTAATGCAATCTATCCACAATAAATGTCTTGCCTTATGTTCGTTCATTTTTTCTTTTTTCAGATGAAAAATATTACTATTACTAACAATCAGGCTTGTGTTATCACGGATTAGAATCACCAACCCTTAATGGTGATTAAGTTAATCACTTAATCACCAATCCCACTTCAGATTTTTCCCACTTAATCACAATCACTATTCCCGAACCCAGCAACCTTTAATCCTTACTTAATCACTACTTCATCACTGAGGTAGAGAGGTAGGTACGTAAACAGAGGTAAGTTACCGCTAGACTACCAAAATAGGTTATCACCGATACCAAAATTGGTGGTACCAACTTGGGTTTTGGCCACTGCCAATTTACGTGTATGCAATGCCTACTTTGATAAAATTGTAAACTTTCATTTTACATTACATTGCGTAATCTATAAATAAACTTAATCACTAATCCTGATCCAACTTGCATTTTCGTTTAACATTTAATCACCTAATCACTAGTGATTGGGATTGATATTAATCACCAATCACCAATCACTATTAAAAATAGAACCTTCATTTAATCACAATCACTAATCACCTGACAAAATTGGGATGATTCCCAAGCCTGCTAATAATTGACACATTTGGATAATCGACAGGTACTCAGAGAGGAAAACCACACTGTGCCGGTAGAGCACGTTATGCATCTTCTGTAAGGCAAACGTCCAAAAGCCTATCAAACTAGCAAATGGCAATGCAATTCTACAAATTTTATGAATGAAAAAAAATGGTTTACGTAAAGTCCACACAATCAGTAAAGTCACATATTTTTCATACCCACGTACAAAGTGAACTTTTTCTTCCCTGACTGCAATGAACACCAAAAGATAAGCGACACTCGTTAATTTATATGTTATCTAGAAATGAACGTTTAAAGTGAAATGGGAAATGTTTCTGCTTCTACTCTGGGAAAAACTAAGATAACATAAGCTCCGTGCTCGCACAATCCATCAATGAAAATTAAATGTGTGCGCACACTTCGTACCCTACGGTCATTTGTTCATTTTTCAGGATTTGTCTTTCTTTTCAAGTGTTTCCTAGCAACAGCTTGGTAAAAGCAGGAGCCGAAATGCACGATTTTTTCTCCAATTTTTTTAAACTGAAAGCAAAACTACTTAAACTGAATATCTGCTTATAAAATGTCGGCTTATGCAATTTCCGAAAGTATTATTCTAAAATCCAAGCATGCACAATATTTGCAGAATGCATCGCTCTTGGTGATTCTAAATAATTGCTTGTCTTTTGGATGATCATCAACAAGGAATCAAGCGTCTGTGTAATTGCGAATGAAGGCAAATAGACAACACCACCACAATAATATTTAAAGTGCTACATTTTCACTGTTTCAATGCCACTGTAGCCAAATAACAAGGGATATTGGTCGTTCTGGTTGCGTGCCCTCAAGCTTTCAAGTCACATGTCAACTGTTGATATTTTCCAGTTGATGTACTACACGGGGATATGTTTTTAGTATTTTCTCATTGACAATTCATTCTCTACTCCCAAGAATATCTCTACCTATAGTAACAAGATGCTCATATGCCCGGATAATTTCTTTTTGATTCTTATGCGATACTTGTACCTGGATATCAACAATATTTTTTCTCCAGATCTTAAAATCATTTACTAACTATAGGATATCATAGGCTCAAATAATAATGCATTTTATATGAGAAAAATGTTAAAGATACCTCGTGAATGTTTCATAATTATTTATGTATATGTGAGAATGAATGAACAAATGACCATATGAAAGAAGCTGAATTCAAAACGCCTTTAATTTTGCATATATTGTGTACAAAAACTGGTCATTAGACCGAAGCCATTATTTACAACTCTACTCGTGATTTCAGTAGGCAACGACCCGTTTGATCCGCGAACCTTGTCCACTTATAAAAAATATTGTTGGCATTAAATTTGGGAAATTCAGTGAAACGGAAAAATTTTAATAAATTTTGTATTCCCAAATTACGACGTAACCTAAACTTTTAAAATGATTTTTAGAATACATTGTATTAACTGGAAAACCATATATAGTATGCTAAGAACCAATGCGGAACAGACAAATAATAGATTTCTCAGATCTCATTCGCAAAAAGAAAAGAAAAATCACCGTGCCTTCATTTGCAATTAGGGAAATATCACGATAGTGTATGCATTTTGATCTGATATCCTTTGGCACATTTGTTAACGGAGCGATTGAAAAGGTATATCTGTAGGATTGGTCATGTCTTCAATTTCTTAATCATGTGTCAACTGAGTTAATCCAACACAAAATATCCCCACAAAAATTCATTTAATGTACGACATCTAATGAAACACGAACGTTCGAAAAATATAATAAAAATACGTTACGTTATATTCAGTGGTTACGTAACCGGATCTATCATTAAGGGCTTGATGATATCAAAAAAATTACTCTCGATTCTGGAAATCTTAAATCTTTGATATGTGAAATTACCTAAACGTAACAAAAATTATGTAGCGGCGTTAAACAACTTTTTTATTTGTGCCTGTTTGATACTAGATACTAAACTTAGCAATTAGGTTTGTGATTTGATTTTGAAATTTTAAGACGACTGACACTTTTCCTAGATTATTGCGTCAATGTAAGCTGAACGTGTGTGTACATACTTCATCTCTTACGGGGAGATTTTCCCACTTTTCATATGCGGCCTACATTTGAAGTATTTTCAAATGCATTTACCAAGAAATCAGAATATTTTGAAAGCTTTCCAGTTTTCCTTATGAAAAAAATGTACATATTGGAGGCTTCTTAGTCAGTATTTATATGTAAATCAACAATTAACTATCCCCGGAATTTTATATCTATCCAGCACAAATAAAAAGTATTGGTCAGCATAAAATCATGGTTGAAATCAAGGATACACGGTCTACACAAGAAATCCCAGGGAAGCTAGGGGGTCGTCCAAAAACATGGAGGACGTTACACAAAATGTACCCTTTTTTGCAAAAAATTAAATCGACCTCAGGATCAATAATTTTATGTTCCACGGATTCTCCATGCCCGAAAGCACAAGTATACAAAAAAAAATTTGCAAAAAAAGCCCAAATTTTGTGTAACCACCTCCTTGTTTTTGGACGACCCCTTAGCTTCCTTGGAATTTCTTGTGTAGACCGTGTATCCTTTGGTTGAAATGCAACTGCAATTCATTGATGCACGTGACAAAAAGGCGGATTGTGTAGTTACGGATTGGCCCTTCTATATTACCTGGGTGTATCGATAATTGTAGCACAGAAAATATATAACGTTTTTATCAGATGATCTACTCTTTAATGGTCAAAAACTAGAGAATACTTAATTACTGAATACTTAAGTCAATTTTACTGCTTCCACATAAAAGTATATTGGTAGTCTTCTCGATGCATTTTCTGCATTTTCTTCTCCTGATATCACACTCATGACATTCCATTGTGCATTAGTCGGTCTGCACAATGCAAAAACGAGATGTCTATCCAGAGTCTCCTTCCCCTAAATGTGAGTTATTGCATATCGTATTTCATACTTTTGTTGGGGTTTTCAGCCTTCTGCATTTCACACATTAACTTAGCTTTCATCATTATTTGTTCGTAGCTCCCAAGGGCACATTTCACCTGTATTGGTATGAAAATTGACAAACATAATAATATAATATAGTGGCGTTCAAGTAAATTTTGATTATATTGGTGTTTGTATAATACTGCTTCAAAAATTTGTTGAGTTCAGTTTAGCGATCTGATTTTTAAATTTTATGATAGTTCACAATCGATTTAGTCTACTGTATATTGTATCAGTATGAATACTAACGACGAGTATTATCCTTGTGCTGTGGAAAAAGCTACGAATGAAAAACTTTTCATGTGCAACTATGATGGGTAGCGCGCGTGCACACACTTCATCTCCTACAGGTATTTTCCCACTTCTCACATGTTGCCTTTACTTGAAAGTGTTTTCAGCCATATTTCGATATCATACACCGAAAAAAATCAGAATATTTTGGGGACTTTGCAGTTTCCCTTGTGAACTCCATTTCCAACTGGAAGATTCACAGTCAGTATGATTCAAAGAGCTCCTGAATTGTTTGTACAATGCATTGTTTCAACGAATTCGTAACTATCGGTATCACAAAGAATAGTTGTCGTTTTGGCCATGTATCTTCAACATTCAGTCACGTGTCAACTGTTGATATTTTCCAGCAAATTTAGCACAAACATTGAATAGACGATGCAATAATTAAAAACAAAATCATGCATTTCATAAATCCCACCAATACTCATCAATGCGTTTAATAGCAAAGCATTAGTTATACAAAATCTTTGCAAACTAATGTTTTCACAATATGGCTGCACTAAATTGCCTACACGCAGGTATATTTACGTATCCCCAAATAGCTTCCAGTGTTAAAAAATAATTTTGTGTGAATAGTTATTAATTGTTAATGATACTGTTCAGAGTTCAAAAAAACGGAGAGAAAATACTAAGGATATTTGGTCCATGCGAATCATACAATAGAACAATTTAATTTTCCATCATTCTCTTCCAACTTCCCTCCCATTCCAGACGTTCCTTTCTACATTATTCTGTTGTGTGCACATAACAAGAATCACCGTAGCATAGCAAGCCTTCCACTGCACATCGTCTCCAAACGATCGAAACAGAAAGATGTACCCAGACCCATTAATCTTGTATCGATTTTATATAATCATATTATGCAGTGCCTACAATATTATCTCATTATAAGCATATAATATTTTTTTCAAGGAGATGATAAGGTTTTCAACAAATATAATCATTACATGGACTAACAGTTGTGCACAATCCAAGCCGTATTTTAATGGCGTGTCTTGGCGTGTGGATGTAATTTTTATTTATCGAGTAGATAACTTTTTCTTCTCATTATTTTTCCAACTTTTACAGCTCAGAGGCTTGGTATTATTTAATCTGTCGTTGAATATCAACAATGTATTAAATAAACATTTGTTATTGGCGTTGGACATACGCATAGTCTTATAGGGTTGGAAACATGTTTAGTAGTCAGGTCATTGAAATGAGAAATAGTTAGAAAGCCAATTAAAATTACTTCACTGAATTTTTTAGTGAAGGATGTTCCAAAATTTCGTGAATTCAATACTACTCGCTTAATTTTACGGACAAACATTTATGCAAATATGTATATATTTCATATTTCTCCGGGAGAAGATAGTCCACTTGATTTCTACTTGGTGTTGAATCATTGATGTAGTTGATAAAATCTTACTTACGAAAAATGTAGGCTAAATATTGTATCTGAAGTAACTGGTGTTAGTCTATTCCAAATTCACACTAGGTGGTCAAGGGCATCACTACCAATTGTGCATAGCAATCACATGGACAACTTGCCAAAGAGCCGTCAACTAACGATTATTATGGATATCAGTTGAAAAGTCAATAAAATAAAACCACCACTTCCTCATTTTTTTCTATGAAATAAGGCCCAGTGATCAATGCATTAATATTTATAATGCATTGTTTTGTTTCTTGTCAGCTTTTATCAAAGGGATTAAAAGGGATATCCTTAAGTTTGGCCGCGTGCCTTCAACAGTACCCTAGACACGCGTCACGCTGTATTCTGCAGTTAGTGAAGTTTACTCAAGTTTTCCTTGTGATATAGCAATCTGTCACAGAAGTGGAACTGATAAAAGACAATAAGGAAATAAATGGAGTTGCAATTACACAGATTTTAGGAGAGTGTGATTTTATCTTTAAAAAATCTTTTCAATAAAAAGAGTTTACGAAAAGGGAAAATTCACACATTCTCGGATGTATGTGTGAAAGGAACATTTTTGCCGACAACGGGCACTAGTTACATTCAAAGAAAAGTGACACTAGTCAATTTGTATGTTATCTGGAAATGTATGCTCAAACTGAAATGAGGAATGTTTCTGGTGGTACTGCGGGAAAAAGGTCAGGATCATATAAACCCCGTGCTCGCCCAATCCATCAATGAAAAGTAAATGTGTGCGCACAGTTCGTTGTTTGCTCCTGATTCGCCTTTTTGTTGATGTGACTTCTAGCAACTCTTTTCTAAAAGCATGAACCGAAATGTATGATTTTTCTGAGACTTTAGCATTTCTCTCGCACTTTTTTCAAAGTGAAGGCAAAGCTAATTAAATTGAATTTCAATATATATGGGCTTTATCAAACTACCATCCTAAAATTCAAACATGTATAATATTTGCAGAATGCATCGAGCTTGGCGGTCCCACATAATTGTCAGTTTTTCGGATGATCATAAAGAAAGTTGTAACAATCAAGCGTCTGTCACTTTCAATGAAGGCAACTAGGTACCACCACTGCGATCTGTAAAACCCAAATGGGAGTGATTTCATTGTTTCATTGACGCTGTAACCAAAAAGATTAACAAAGTATATTTGACGTTCTGCTGGCCGCGTGCCTTCTGCTTGCCTGTCACGTGTCAATTGTTGATATTTCCTAGTTAATTCAGCATACTGAGAAAGGATATGCTTAAATACAAAGTCATCAAGAAATATTTCCTGTCATTCATTCCACAATTCTCAATGAGTTATACTTGGAGCAACGGGATCATTTCTGGTTTATATTCTTGTGGCATAATATTGTGTACCTAGACATCATCAGTTTATTTTACTTCCGCAAAAACTCCTTTTTGTAAAAACTACAACTACAACTAGGCTAAATTATGTAAAACCCCTTCACAAAATGCTTACAGCTCTCTGAGAATCATAATACACTATTAATTGAACCATAGGGATGTTCACAGACAACCTACCATGCCCCTTATTGCTTTATTCGAGTTATTTATAGACGTAGCGTAGCTACTGTCGAATCTGTCCAACGGCCAAATAATATACACTATTACAAGAAAATATGGTCGGCATTTAACTTATATAATTTGATCAAACGCCAATATGTAAAAAAATGTTTTTTTTTTCTCAAATTATAATTGTTATTCTACCCAATTACAATTAGAATATTTTTGTTGAATACATCATCAATTTTTTTAAATCGAAAACGATATAGATACATAACATATTTACAGAAGATTTTATGTTAGCAATAAAAATCACCACTCCTTCGCTTTTTATGTGAGAAAAATCTGCATAATTCTTGTACTTGGATTTGCAACTGATTCTCTCACTATATTTGCAAGTATACTGATACTCATTGTTTCAATGAATCCGTAGTAGTTAGCGGAATCACAGAAGATATTTATCGGTTTGGTCATGTGCCTTCGACAATCAGTCAGGTGAGTCAGGTGTCAATTGATGATATTTTCCAGTAAATTTAGCACACACATTAAAAAGCCAATGCTGTGCTACAAAACAAGAGCATACGTTTAATGAAGTCCACCACTTATTGATATGTTTTATATCTAGTTAAGCATTATTTATACAAAATCTGTGAATAGGCATATAGAAGTAATCTTCTGGAGAAATTTTTGTTTTGTTTTGATTTTCAATAGCATTTACAACTCGGAGCCGTGATTAGCCATGATCTCCAGGTAGGGGCTTACAACATACGAACAGACATTTGTTAATGGCGTTGGACGTATACATTATGTTAGAATCATGTTTAGTAACCAGGTGATAGAAATGAAAAACAGATAGAAAACCAATTAAAATGATATCACTGATTTTTTTACTGTGGGATATTCCATAATTGCCTGAATTCCAAAATAATAGACATCATCAATTTATTTTACTTCCGCAAAAACTCCTTTTTGTAAAAACTACAACTACAACTTTGCGAACTTTCCATTTCCCCAATCCGGACCAAACGGATTTTCCCTAATCGGACCTGGTTTTCACCAATCCGGTCTTTCACCAATGTGTCGTAGAATCGCCCATACTTCTGCAGGATTTTTCTCATCTTACACTATTACAGAGCTTCAGGTATCAGAAATAATTCAAGTTGCGTAATACTGGATAAAAATTAATAAAATGGATAAAATTTAGCTGACTTATGGCTTTCCAGACTACCGCCGCCTTTGTATCTATACTATAAGGTTTCTTTCGGGTTGTCTGATGTTTTCAGTCGTGGGACCAGACAAACTGTGCATTAGATTGGCTACTGACTGACATAATGCCTAATATTTGTGATGTTTTTCATTAACCTAACCCAATAAAAGAAATATACCTTAACAAGAAGTGGGTTGACTCCATGCAACGTACCAAAATAAAGTATACAACAATTAATAAAAGGTAGTGTTTCGGTCCGATCCGATCCGATGGGCTTTTCCGATATCCTATCCGATTCCGGTATGAAAACCCCATTCCGACTTTCGATACAAATGTCGAATTTTCGTTTTTCCAATATATCGGAAAATAGGATCGGATAGGATCGGTATCGGATATTTTTCGATCTTCAACTTCAAAAAAACAAATACATAGCCGTATGTACTTTTATTATTTAAATCACGATTCCTTAATATCTAGCATACAAACAGGCACCAATCGCCTACAAATAATTATTTTACAATACAATTTGTTGCAAAATCACATAAAAAGTTTAAAATCCTACATACATAAATAGATCAATAACCAAACATCAAGTGTATTTGCCTCCCCTCCCCTACAATTTATGTTAAATCATGGCTTTATATCTTTCAGCATGTTACTAACAATGAATTTTAAAACACATGCATGTTTTTAAATTGCTTAGAGAATTTTTTACCCAACCACATAGGTAATTAATTTTTTTCGTTATTTCGTCATTTCACAAATTAAAAATGGCAACTTTTGAAATAATTTATCTCACATTAATTTCTAAAAACCTAGAAAGCACGAAAAAAATCCTTATATAATGGAGGAATAATGATAACCGCACATCTTAATGCAGAATTTTAATGTCTATAATGCGAAAAATGCAAGAATTCAACTTAAAATGTTACCAACATTCCTAAGTTTTAACGAAATCATGCTACTATTTTAAATTTTACACATATCGGATTATTGGATCCGATATTGGAATTTTTTCCGATCCGATACTGATATCAATTTTTGATTCCGATCCGATATAAAAAAATTCCGATCCAATCTGATATGCCCATCGGATCGGATATGATTGGATTGGATCGGAAAATTTTCCGATATTCATATCGGAACCGAAACACTAATAAAAGGCTCATTGCCAATAATAGTTGATGAATTTAATAACATTAGAATTACATATATTCATCTGAGTATCTTTATTCAGTTTTTTCAGGTAACCTAATGCTCATGAAATTACCTAAACTTAAAAATATCTTGTAGTGGCGTTGAAATAAATTTGGACTCTGTTTGTGTCTGTTTGATATCATCTTTTTAAATTTGCCTTCAGTTTAGCAATCTGACGGCTGATTTTACGAAAGCTGACACTTGCCTTCATCTTTTGTACATTTCCACAATAAGTGAGAACAATACAAGCAACGAGTTTTTCCTTTTACTGTGGGAAAAGTAACGAATGAAAAATTTTTCATTGAATGCAACGATAATGGACAAAGCTAATTATGCATACACACTTCATCTCCTGCGGGTATTTTCCCACTTCTCACATATTGCCTTCGACTGAAGTGTTTCCAATCATATCTCTATATCATGTTCGAAAAAATAAAAATAAATAAGGGGTTTCCTGTTTTCCTTTCCAAGTTCATTTCCAACTGGAAGCTTCGCAATCAACATTTAAATATCTCCTGAATTTTGTATTTTAGATCACCAGCATTTGTAAAATCATTATTTCAATGAAACCGTTACAAGAGGTATCACAAAGAATTCTTGTCATTTTGGTCGTGTGCCTACAACATTCAGTCAGGTGTCAACTGTTGATATTTTCCAGTAAATTTAGCACACACATTGAAAAGACAAGGCTCTTCGTCAAAACAAAATCATGCGTTTCATGCAGCCCACCAGTACTCATTGATATGTTTGTAAGGTTTTTACTAAATATGTATTTACTGCAGTTATCAAACTCAGGGAAGATAAAGGACTATTTGAAGGCCCATAATCACTAGATAAAGCACAAACATTTCTTATTGGCGTTGTGCATTGATAAGTTTTTTATTAGGTTTGAAACATGTTATTTTTATTGTTTCTGAAGTACAAAGTAATATTCTAAAAATCCATGGTTTCAATACTTGGTTTGTTAATATTATGGAGGAAATGTAAATAGAAGAGAAGAAAATGCAAAGCTCAATGGAGAGATGGAAGGATGCACTTATTCATGCAAATATGTATACATTTCTCCGAGAGGAAATAGTCTACTTAATTTCTTCTTTGTCTTGCAGTACTATAGTTATAATTATAATACAAATATATGATTACCTCCAGAAAATCGGAAAACGAGCGACAAATTTGTCCCCGCCTCAATGCTAAACCCTATAGTAACGCTTGATGCTAAACCCCATGTTAATGCGATTTTTTGTCCCTGATATGCTAAACCCCATGTTAAAGGAATTTTTTAAAAAGTTAAAATAATTCCAAACTAAGTCTAATGCTAAACCCTAAGTTAAATAATTGCAATGCTAAACCCAATGTTAAAAATTTGCAATGCTAAACCACATGTTAAAAAGTTGTAAAGCTAAACCTCGTGTTAAATAAGTTGTAACGCTAAACTCTGTGTTAAAAAGTTACAATGCTAAACCACATGTTAAAGGATTTTTTTAAAAAGTTAAAATAATTCCAAATTAAGTCTAATGCTAAACCCTATGTTAAAAAAATTGAATGCTAAACCCCGTGTTAAAAAAGTTGTAATGCCAAACCCTATGTTAAAAAAGTTGAATGCTAAACCCCGGGTTAAAAATGTTAAATGCTAAACCCCATGTTAAAAAAATTGAATGCTAAACACCAGGTTAAAAATGTTAAATGCTAAACCTTGTGTTAAATAAGTTGTAACGGTAAACCCCGTGTTAAAGGAATTTTTTTAAAAGTTAAAATAATTCCAAACTAAGTCTAATGCTAAACCCTATGTTAAAAAAATTGAATGCTAAACCC
>JAQIXW010002629.1:0-14929 GCA_034700685.1 Willowsia buskii | reverse complement strand
CTTGACTATTCGTAATCGGAGAATGCTTGACCTGACGTACAAATGTGTATTATCTGTACACTTATGGCATGTTCAAGCCAAAACCAAAAATTGTTGTGTACGAATATGTGGAAGAGAACACCAGACGCGAAGTGTCAGACCTCCCGTTAAGATAACGATGGGGTATTCTATTTCTGCTAGCGTTTATAGAGGTAAAATTGCGTCCTACTTACTCAACTTGTTCAGACTTGGTGTGAATCTGAAATTTGATCTTTGCCTGTTTGATACGGATACTATAGTATAAAAATTATGCTCGATTACTTTTAAACCGGTAGAATGGGAATTCCAGTACTAACAAAAAGTTGATGCGGTAACCCATACTATTGAAGTGAAACTATTTCCCTTACCATTTTTTGTCTATATAGCATACTGGTTTACTCCTCTGTGCTGCTCTTTAGTTGACTTTCAGCAAAGAGCCATTTAATGAAGCAAATAAGCAATCTGAATTTTAAATGTTTCCTACGAGCCAATACAGTTATAGCTTTTATCGAAATTCCTGGCCATTTGCCCAAAACATAATATTCTGGGCTGGTCATTCTCTCTGTCAAATGCTGGAAAACTGATAATACATTACATACAGTTATGGAAGTCACAAAAAATTGAATTAAAATTTGGCATTAAATGGTCAGCAGCAATATAAAATGACCTTTGCATTGACCTTCCGCCAATGCTAATTCCAGTGTTTACTGTTATGCAGTTGTGCAAAACACAGAACTACAATGTGAGCTGCATATGAGAGTTTGCCAATAACTTTTCCTCTGACGTTAACTGCATCAAAGATTTATGGCTTGTGGAGGTCTTCAAGTACATGCTGATTTTAGCAATAGCATCCAATGTGAAATTAAATGAGCTCTAAGACAATACCGTTATAGCATTCTCCTCTCTTCCATTCATTCAGTCAATTCTTTCACGAGACAAAGTGGACATGTTGACATCATAACGAATTGCATTTTTATGATTTCATTGACTAAAAGCATTTCTACCTTCTGTGGCTATCAACAAGTGCATGTCGTTTAGTTTGTTAGTATTTTTAGCACAATAATGATAATACTGTTCTTGCATCAGTCACTAATTTACAAGTAATTACATGAAGATGATGATGGTGTGAAGTGCATTTAAAGTGATCGACAATGCTGTGATGATAACAATCTATTTTCCTCTGCTCCTTTATAGTTCTTTGACCACCGATTGACACAGAGTGGAGAAGCTACACGTTTTTGTTTTGTGCTTTATTGTTTTCGTTTGTTGTGTTGGTGCAATTTTAGTAGCAAGAAGAGCTATTCAAAAGCTTTGTATTATTTTCTCAATAAATTACCATCATTAGTCATCAGTCCATTTTTTCAGTTGTTATATTATCTTGTATAGCAATAACAATGAACTAATTCGCAGGTTAAATTAAGCACACCACTACTTGCAAATCAACCTTTAGGGACACATACCTACTTTCAGTTTTCAGTTAAGTTGGTGAATGGCAATGCAAAAGGAAATTTCTGCAGAGGCATTATTAGAAGTAAACCTCAATTTTAATTTTATTGCAATTACGAATGACTGCTGCGGTAAGATGGTAGCATATTAAATTCAATCTCCTCCTACTTCACACTATAATTGCTTTAATTGTAATTTTCATGCATAATATGCTCTGTATTGTTTGATTAAGAGGGAGAGACGAAGACGTGAACGTGACAAATAAACGAAATACATTAGCACATGGGAGCCCAGAGCAAGGCACACACAGCTCATTACATGATACATGTCTTGTAGGGTGGCACAGGAGGTCTTGTTTCTTGAACGTAGTCATTGTGAACGAAAATTACACATTTCTGCAGACCTGAAACTGAAAATTTTCTTGTTACTTTTTCTCACGACAAGTAGTCTAGTGAAGTATATGGCACACCTCTGAAACTTGTATTTCTCTGCTTCTGTTTCTGCCTCTGAGGGAAAAGTAGAGCACGGCAATAATATTGCTATGATTGCATATTAGTTTTCTTTTATTATTTAAAATACCTCCTCAAAAGTACAACTCCCTGTATAAAATCACTAGCTACTAGACTAGACATTCTATGAGTAATAGGATATAGGTATATCGGAACTTGAAATTACCTACCTAATGAATACATGTACATTAATCATGAAGAAGTAATTTGATGAAGTTTGGAAACTCATCATCATAATCATTGAAAGTGAATTATAACCTATCGACGTGATCCAAATCCGAACTATGTAATTACCACAAAATTAATTTGTACATGTGGCATACTGTGCATGCGACATGTCGTATGCGGCTGTGGTATTATAGGCTCCCAAGCAGATCTCTTGATTTCCACGTGTTGTGTACCTGTAAAACTACAACATGAGGTTATATGCAACTTTCTTCATAAATGGTTTAGAACTGATTATAGGTATGTAAGAGCCATATTTTGTCTTGGCCATTGACTTGACATTGTCGTCGACTTGTCGAATGTCTTTACATGAAACTGCTGAAACCATGACCTTGATGGAGCACATTACTCAATGGTATGCGATTCGCAATCCTAAAGCACGCTCACAAAGTCGAAAAGGAGAAAGAAGTTCATACAATCAGTAGAAGATTTATCTTCTTGGTAAATTTTTGACAGCCCATTCATGTTAAAATCCACAGTCATACATACCATCGTGAGGCGGTCGCTTCTACTACTCCATTTTCTAACAAATCGAGCTCTCGCTTGAATTCTTTTAAAAGCTCTACAGGACACTGTGAGATAATAATAATAACAATAAACCGTGGACAAAATGACTGCAATAATATATTATTGACTATGCTAATAATAATGAGCATGCATATGTATGCCGATAGCGTGGTCCTAAATATTTTTATTTTTGGCACAAGCACGCATAGGATAAAAAACAAGTTACAAAGTACGCAAAATAAAGACAACTCCAAGAAGCACGTTTACGGATAAATACTGCAAAGTGTTGAATAAATGGATATAGATACATTCATTTGTATTTGCGAGAAGTATTTTGTCTTCTTTTGGCTCGTGATGGTAATCAGCATGAAATGTGCACAAGAATAAAAAATGTTCATGGAATGCATGCTATCTTCTTCGTCGTCGTTTTTAAAGGCTCGCTGCAGAATGAATATTAAATAGCTGTTTTGTATTACAATTATATGATGATGATGATTTACAATAGAAGAATGAGAACCTTTAGAGCAGTTGCTGCTACTCATAATCAACAACATATAACTTTGTTGAAAGCTTCTTGGCAGTTTAGTTGATTTAAACAATGGGTTTGTTTAGGTTGATGACGCAATATATTTTTTATCTATATAAAACAGCGAAAAGGCTCGCATTTTTGAACACGACATGAATAAAATGGGGGACGTGTCAACAAGCAAAAATATGAATTTTAATTTCATACTGTTCAGTAACAGGGTATAATAAGGTATTACGTGGTATGTGGCCCTTATAATAAGTATGATTGGATACGACATTATTATAATGGTGTTAGCATGATTTTCATAGAACCAAAGCACTTTATTATGCGTGCCAGTCAGATTGAAATCCATTTGGAACGCGGAATATGCGAGTGGTGCGACGCGGTATCCTTAAGGCAAGTGCCATTTGTAAAACTGGGAAATGCATTGTACCTGTGCACAGTAGACTCTCAATCAAACTCACAGGTTTTGGCACTAATAGTAAGAATATGATTAACAAAATACTTTGTTTTATTCGTTTTGCAAACACAACTACATGTTGAGAAATATGCTAACTTACTAACATACTATTATAAACCATGTATTAACTATTTCAAAATTTTCTTTAGTATGTCGAAAAACTGTGTATAATTGTATTTTCATCGACTTGTCAAAACTGACCATTCCCTTGTTTATATTCTTGCAAATTTACTCACAGTTTTTTAATCTTGTTTTACTCTAGGCTTGGCTTTTGGCAACGTTTGTGATACGGTGTAGCACAATTATTTTGCGTGAAGAGCCGGACTATCTCAACAGAAAAAAAAGTTTTTGCTGATGTCATGATCAGGCGAAGCCGGCTATTAAAGTGGTGAAACAACGCATGAAAGAAGAAATCGATATTGGATTTTGACGTTAGCTTGGATGTATGTTTAGGTAAGTACATGTGTAAACTTGTAGTAATTTTGTTTGTAAATCTTTAAAAGACTGTTATAATGCTTGTTCTGTGATGTATATTTTTGCTTTGTAGCTTGTTACTATATCGCACGTAGTACTTTTTGCTCATAAGACCGTGACAGAGATTTTTTCAATTAGGGAAAAAAACTTGAGAATCATGACGTTTGGGAGGGGATTCGTTCAGGCGTCTTCGTGTGAACTTGAGATTTATAAAATGTTTCAAACAATCGTGAATGCTAGAATCCAAATAGTTATATTTATCACTAATTACGGTATTCACCAAGAAGTTACTTTGTGAAATATTGATGTGCATAATATATGATGCTTTACAATATACATCCTGTAGAATCGACCGAGATTTGCACGAACTGAGGTGACATTTTCGCCGCTTCGTTTGTTTCCAAGTTGAAGGTTTAAACATGGTTCATGGACCAGTGTTCAATCAGATTCATGGAGTACAGAAAGGAGACAAAATAATGCATGTTATGAATTTGTTACGGAAACAATATAATTACAACAATATTTATTGATAATATAATTTCGGCCATACAACTGAAACCCGAGTGAGTATTCAAAGACATTTTGTACACTTGTGGATCTTCCTAGTCACTTTTATCTGATCGTTGTTTTAAAATTTGTTTGACTTTGACAGTAAGCAAACTTGAAGAATGCTTAAAGTGACCATTATCTCAAATTCATATTTCAAGCTTGAAGCCTTATATGAATGCATATTATCTAAATTAAAAATCTTGTAAATATTTATTTACCACTTGCATTTCCAATTACTAATTTATTACATATTTACGAAAAATTAATTAAAGTTTTGTAGCAGTTATTGTCAAATTTTAACTAGCTAACTTAATTTGCACACTGTTACAGTGTAAGCAGTATTCGCGATATCAATAAACCTTAAATGCAATATGCAATGCCATTTTTAAGTGAATAGACATGCACGTAGTAAAAACAACTAGTTGTTTGTGAAAAATACTTTTAATGCTTGTGTAATATCTTGCTTTTCGGAGCTATTTTGTGTGAAGATGACAGACACGTACAAGGTGTTAGCACATTTGCTTTACGGTTGAAAGAAATTCTCTAATCGTATTTCTATAATCGTATACGTTTCTGCTGATTAGTAAAGGTGAAATTGAAAATGCATCATGTTTCATGTAATGAATCAATTATAAATAATTGAGTTTTCATAATTAATGCGAAACCCAAAATAAGGATACTTGTGTACTCTATCTCTTTTTTATTGAAATACTATCTGTTTACAATTATTATACTAGCACACGTACTGTTCGTAAGTAATTTATTTCTGTAAAGGTTAGAAAGATAAAAGATTGACATACGAACCTATATAAAATACCACGAAATTACTTAACTATTATCGCCAACAAGATTTGATTCAAGCCTTAAAACCCATTGAACTGTCGATTGGTCATTTTTACAGAATTTCAAAGAATTAAAAAAAAGAGTGACTTATCGAAACAGCTTTCTCATTTAGGTAATATTTCCCACTAGTTTTAAAATAAGAATTAAGTTAGGATTGGGAGTATAATGAGTGCTTTAGAGAAAGAATGTCACCTTGTGACGAAGCAATAAAAATGGTGTAACACGATACAGCCCTACACATTAAAGGCTAACTTCATGCCAATTTATGCCGCACTAATACAGCTTCATAATACTTTTACTTACGCTTCATGCCTGATGCGACGGAGTTCAACAAACTTACCGTGATACAGCTTTTTATTCGTATATTATGAGTATGACATTATGCATAAATGATGTGTTCTTCGGCAAACAATCAACAGTGTGTGGTCTTACACCTTGTCATAGGATGTTTTGTTTGTTGACGGTAGTGTTTCACCAACACTCGTTTGAAGCTTCATAATGAATTTATGCTTCACCTCATATTTTCTTGCCTGATTTACCACAGCACCACTACTCAAGCTAGAGCTAGAGTGATATGGCAGGTGTGCAGGAAATGGCTTTTAAGTCACGGTGTGAGATATGATTTTCCGACCAAAATATAAAGGAAGTGGAAGAGAGAAAAATGCTTACGACTATCATCAGGTGATGATAAACGTCTTGTAGTAAAACATAATCCAATGCAGCATAGTTTATATGTTACCTCTCGTAAAAAATTTCTCAAAACTTGGAGTTTCGTTTATTTTCTTTAATCTTGAGAAAACCATTATTCCTGCCTTTCCTCCCTCGCTACATGAAAAAAGTAAAACTTTTTGTGCGAGTTCAAAAGATATTACATGCTGGCATGATAGTGTATTGTTGAAGCATGCATGCTATAAACTTTATTCTGACAATGAGTCCAGACAAGAATATAATATAACATGTGAGTACCCAAGTCTTAATTAGATGGGCAGAGGTCTATATAGAAGAACATAAATACGTACATGAAAAATAGGATGGTACTTTGATGAAGAATTAATGATTCTCCGTACTGATTAAAACCAGGTTCATATGTCCCATAATATGCATACGGTCTTTGTAGGGAAAGTTATAAAATCGAATTTCCTCTTAATTTTCACTTTGTGACTTTGTGAGGCCAAAGCAATTGAAATCTCTCATTAGTTGGGCTCACCTAATGCCACGTTAAAATTCGGGTGGTGTACAAGAGCTAAAAGGTAACTTGAACGCTTCAGCTCATATCCGGTACATAACTCTTTTGAAGTTTTGCATGCTTCACATTTTGTCAAAGGTGTTCTGATGAAATCATTAATTTGAGCTAAAGGGCGGCTTCACTACAATATTAATATGAATTTAATTGCTGTCTACTCCTACTCTAATCTTTGTACATATTGTAGCCAATATGCAGCGTGTTGACAGAGGCATTCCTACGAAACTCAATTTAATGACAATGATCAAGGCGGAAAATGTTTTACTGAGAAATTTTATTCCATGCAGAAGCCTGGAATTTGAAACATTATATCCCTTTGAAGGACACCACACTTACTATTTTGTGAATATTTTAGTGAATATGCAAAACCAATGCATGCTTCGAATACCGCTTGTAGGACATGATGCTCGTTGTCGTCACATATCTATGTAAAATTTACCTTGACACATATTATGGCCATGCATCTAAATGTGCTACACCAATCCGTCCATCAGTTTCCTTGATCTTGTCTTCTTGTCAGTGACACGATATTAAAGTCTTGAAAGTAATTTTCCTGAAATTTTATTGTCGCCATTTACGAATATTTTATGGGTACTCGTGTACCACTTGATGAAGACCAGATAAAGACCACAGACAGTGTATTTAAATGACGTGAAACAATAATAGATTCTAATTGTCACGGTCATTCAAGCCAAAGAACAATGCAATTTATGTTTCCACTTCACTTCAAAACATCAAATTCATAAACTCACCGGTGTTGCCCAGTTTGAAGCTTGAGACTCATATAATGTTGCTTTTGTCTGGTTTTCCTCCACGTTTAACAAGTCTCGCCGCATCGAACACCGCAAGAAAATGCTGACACCACACCTTACATTTAGTGTAGGTCTACTCTGTAATCATGATCATTGTATTCATTGTTTTTATAAAAATGATGCATGAGACTATGAGGCTACCTGCGGGAAGACAATGGCCCATGAAAATAGTTATGTCGAGTGTAGGTAATCTGACTAAATGAAAGACAAACTTCTTTCGTTTTGTATTTTTTGTCTCTCTCGCTTGTCCGTTCACCGTTTGAATCCTAATCTTTTCAGGTAAATTATTATGCAGTATTATCATGCGCCATACAATTAACTACATAACAATGTTATTTATGTGTATGTACAATACCACCTCACTTCATAATTCATGCAAACTTATCATGATGTGATGATACTGTTCGTTTTATGATTGATAATAGCAGAAAAAGCTACTCAAGCTATTGGCTGATATGCATGACATGATATGAGGATGCTACTATGCCACTGTGACAATTTACGATCGTATAACTGAAGCATTATACATTATCACATACTCCTTAATAAGTGGTCGCGTTGATGTTGAAAAATTACAAAATGACAAAATCGAATTTATGGTTACCTTCACCGGTAATTCATGAATCGTGACATGAGAGATTAGCATGTTTCAGTCCTGTTGTTTTTTATCTGCTACATTTTAATTACAAGTTGCATCCTCTCTCCCCGCTACATTATATCAAACAATTTATGGGAGAGATAGATGACAGTTTATTTCACTCATCGTCGGTTATCTCGAAAATATTGAAGGAGGAAAAAATTCCATGCATTTTCTAGCAAGGAAAAACAAAGTGATAACACCAGCCACCAGCACTTACAATGTTTACATAAATTAATTAAAATATACACCCTTTATCGAAGGTCTTTATAGAAAGTATAGTTGTTATTTATTATGAACTGAGAGGATCATTGAACAGGAAAGGCTTCCCATCGATTTCATAATTGATTCGGGAGATTTAGACTCGGCAAACATCTTTTAATAATTCAGCAACAAAATGGATGTGACACTCCATTTTGCTGGGGTTATAATGGCTGCAAGTGACACAAAAGCAATTATTGTGTATTCTATATACCTATATGTTATGGTTCGTTTGCGACCTCCGTTTTTGCTGTGGGTTTATCGTTGTTGTGTTATTACTAATTTTCTCTTTTAATGGCCCCTTTTTCATCACCTACCATTAGTAAGTCAATACGTAAAAGCAGGCCAGCATCCACTCAAACGCCTTTTTGTTATGAAGTGAACAAATGCACTTAGGTAAAGCCCGGGTGCACATTAATTTTTATCCTTCACTCAGTTGGATTAAAGTAAACATGGCATCATGACATTTACCTTCACGAAAAGAAGAAAACAGACACGCAGATGAAATGATCTATAATACCGTGAAAACGGATGAAGGTCTATGGCCAAAGTTGTTGGAGGTGTTAACGAAAATAAACAATGCGAATGTGAAAAGTTATGCTAGAGTAAAAATTATTATGTGCCCCACTTGTCCCATATTTTTCTTGTCTATATAGCACCTGTCCTGTCATCATGATGAGTAGACTGGGTGAAGTTTTGAAGGTATTTCCGTTGCCTTTGCTTTCTCCGAATTTCTGCCTTTTGGAACGTGTCAAGCGCAAAAATCACAAAAAAAGTTGACAAAATTTATAGTCCTTCTGCGTGTCTGTGTTTGCTTACCTATCTGAGTTCACGCGGTAGTGGTGATGAAGGAGAAGGATATGTAGAAGCCTTCCTTCCAAAATACAAGGTGTTATTGGCTTTGTCCTCCTTTTTGTAGAAATACTTTTTTTGGAAAGTGAATGATGGCATATATTGCTATCTAAAGGAGAGGAAACAAGCAAGAAGGCAGGTGAGGTGTCTGGTGTAGTTGTTGGCGATGGCGATAACATTCATTAAAGGTGTGAGAAGAATGGAATGGAACGCGTGTGGGTGTGTTATGTACATAATGGAAAGTAAAGAAATGGGATGGGACGGAGGAGGTTGTGCATAATATATGATTCTCTTGTTGATGAATCCTACAAAGGCGATGATGATAGTACATTGTTAGCCAAAAGAAAAGGAAGTAATGTTGAACTCTAATTTTGTGTTGCTAGATATTTGCTTAGGAGAGCGCTGTTTGACCAAATATAATAGCCATGAGCTGTCAACAAGGTATAAAATCAATATAGGATATGCAAATACGAACTACATTATATATAAATATATCCTTACAACAAATATTTTATCCTTGCAGACTGCTATTTAACATAAATCTTGTTCATCATATCTCATAGGATGCATATTTTCAATATTATTTTGACGTGGGGGCGTAAGAAAGTAGGCTTAAAAGCTGTGGGCCGGAGAAAAAGAGAAAGTTCTGCGTCAAGTCCGGAAAGAGGATGACTGGCGGAAGAAAGCTGATGGTCGGGGGATTTATTTAGAGAAAACTTTTTGTGAAAGTTGAAGTTATTCGTTCTTTGATAAATTTCAATGAACTTTGATGGGAACACACCGATATTAATTCGTATTATATAACATCACATATTGGCAGCACATGACGTAGTAGCCATGATAAGAAGCCTATGTGATTTTCGCATTCGCCTCTTGTTTGATAGAACATTTTTAACAACTTAATTGGCAATGTTCTCAGATTCTACATGTCTGAAAATGAGGGAGAAAAATCCAATAATCCGCAAAAATAGCTTGGAGGAGTATCGATTTGCATTTTAATTTTGGAAAGTGGCTATACATATTTTGTTTAAAGCATCAGCTTGTCCAAAAGGCATAACTTTTAGTACGCATAGACTCAAAACGCTCTAGACATTGACAGAAGGTTTTTCTTCTAAAGAAGTAAAACAGTAAATATGAATAAATATGTTAAAACTTTGCTACAAAAATTGTTTTTCCTTCGTATCGATTTATTGGGTTTTGGACTATAGAAAAATGTTCTTTTGGGTCGAAATGCGTAACAAAAAAACAATTTATGATAGACATTCTTAGAAATCGATCCAAAACTTTTGTCCGTGAAATCCATGTTTAAGCAACTCTTTTTTTGGAATGAATATGGAAATCTAGCCGAATTGAAGACGAAACGAAAACGTCTAAAACATAAACTTTATTTCTCTGAGACGGCAGAGCAACGAGCAACACTTGCAATACAATGCCAATTGTACTTACCTACTTTGATGCTGAAGGAAAGGCTTACAGTGATAGTCAGTGATTTTATAAAAGTGCTTTACTGGAACCTTGCCCTACATTTTCATCATGTCTTCTGTCTGTTGCATATGTTGTCGAATCCATTTTTAAAACATCACCGCAGTAGACATGGGCATTTAGCAGGTCACCAAATTAGTAAGCAACCTATGAAGGGCTAATGGACTGTCAAAGGGAAAGCTGTCAGTAAGTTGTAAAACGCCACAGAAGGCTAACATTCGGACAAATTACTCTAACACTGCGAGTGATCATGTGACGCGATGACACGAGGATTCTGGATTCTTCTTTCCATGGAATATTCACACGTTAAATGTTTTTTGGAATTCTAGCTACTAGCGACTAGTGACCTTGCTGATGCTGGATGTACTGGTCACGTCAGCTATCTTTGTCTGAATGTTTTTAGAATAAAAACGTAAGACATCATTTTAGGGTCCGCAATGAAATATTCATTAGCTATCATATCATCTAACATGAGACACAGTTCTCCCATAAATCATTCATACTTTGGTTGCTCACAGTAGTCAGTTTTCCACATACTTTTGCAACTTTCTTTTGTCTTTACTTTCTCTCACTTTCTCTCAAGTGAGATCGGACAAGAGATGAATGGAAGAGAAGAAATTATTGTCACTCTCTTGTACCCACTTTTGTCAGTCTAACTAAACGAGATTCAGATGCCCATAATATCCTTGAAGTTTATAGGAAAAAACTAGATTCCTTTCAGGGACAAAACTATGTACTTTCTTTCTTATGGGTAGTCCAAATGTAAGTGTACATATCAATTTTTGTCATCCCATTTCCTCCCGTCTGTTACCTGTCACTCTGCTGCTAGTGCTGCTGTTACATTAAACATTTCTACATCTAGAAATAGGCAGTAGTTTTTGCAAACGTCAAACATTATTTCATTCTTGTCTTCTATATAAGCAATATAACAATGGTACCTCGAACAAAGACTACTACTTGGTTCCCGGAATGAGACGCAAGAGCCATATAGCCACAACAGATACATAGACGTAACAAACAACGGTAATAATTTAGAGATGGTGATTACATTTAGGATGAGAATTGGCAGGAGCAAGCAGCTGTTGCATTCGACTGTCACCAGCTGGTGACAATCCTTCCTCAACGGCTGCCGTTGTAATAATAATCAGTGTCAAATAAAAAAAGAATAACCACCCGACCCGCCACCCACCCAGCAACATTGTATTGAATATACCTACAAATGTACCGCATTCATGCACGCGTTTCTGTGATACCTATGTTGTAAATGTAACGGTATAACTATTTACAAATTGCATCAGGTCATTACGGAACCACCATCTAAACTATCATATGAATTGGTAGTGTTGCCGATCAAACCAGGCACAATCGCATTAGCCCTGAACACTAGGAATTTCGCCGTCTTTAGAAAATCCAAAAGATATGTAGACATTTATTATCAGTGGTAGGTATATTATAGCATACTATGTGCTCACTGTCAGGATGGTTTTGATCTTGAGAAAATCATTTCATGTGGAGATAGCGGAACTCCTGCTGATGCACTTTGACAACAAGCGTAGTAGCAGTGTACCCAGCGTACCTGTGGAATTTGCAATGAGCTTCTTTTTAGATTCGCAATTTCCCTATTGTTTCGCACTCTTGTGATGGAATTTTTCTCGGTGAGAATGCGTGGAATAGGGAATAACATACTGTAAGATTTTGACATTACATCATATATTATATTATCTGCGTATTATTGGGTGCTGCTGCTATGCCATGGTTTATACAACTGTTTAATATACAGTTGCTCCACAGCGGGAGATCTTTCATCAAAACTCGCAATAAAATCATCACCCAGCCAGTCATAATCATTAAAAAGGAAATAGGCTGGCAGGTTGTTAACGAAATTGCTTATTCCATGCGCACATATAATATATTCAACCTGTGAGAAATGGATAGGGACCAAATTTAGCTACCAAATAAAAAATATTTTTGTGCATCCGGATTTGGAGCTCTTAAACTAATGATGAATTTGGCAATAAGCTGTGATTTGAGTGAATGTCGTAAAATGCAAAGCGTAAAAACATTAAATGCATGCTTTATGTTTGTTGCTTAATTAAGTTCAAAACTCGTTTAAGTTTGACTAACTGATTCTCACAAAATTGCAATAAAATCAGTGTTTTGCATAAAATTTACTTTATTATTCTGAGGAACGATTATTTAAAATTTAAAATATGCCCGATGTCTTGAAAATGTTCTTGGCACGCATGATTTATACAGCAGCAGGCACCTTATTCTCGTCAATATTAGTAGCATCCATATTTCATATGCACTTACTTGCGGTTCAAGCACTTTTAACTGGAAATTAGGCATATGCAATACAAATACATATTCATAAAACACTTCAGTTTTATTGTTATGTTCCACATTCCTATTGAAATTAATATGCATTGTGTATTATAATAATGTCTGCTCATGCTTGCATTTGCTACTAATTAACTCTTCACATATCTCAGCTCATATTATCATCCTCATTTTATTATTTACAACTATGACTGACTTGCTCCTTTCAAAGATCGGATCGTGGTTTCAGCCCATTCAAGTGAGCCGACTCAAACTGACACGAACTCTTCTCTGCATTTTTCTTCTTCTGAGGATTCGCTACTCGTAAAACTTGTAAGAAACAGCAGGCGAATTAGTTTCAGAGAAGGAAACGTCACATTGCAACATTCTGCTCATCTCATAGTTTGCCATTCCACTTGCATTGTCAGGTTTTCATAGTCTCATAGTCTCTCAAGTAGCGTTTTTCACCAGATGAGGCGCGTCCACAAAACTTTGCTGGCATTATTTATTTACTTATTCATCTATTCATCATCAGTTAAGAGAACAAAATGATGACAAGGAAAAGAGAGGGATAAAGCGGGTCTGACTGACACCACAACATATTAGTCGGTAGAAGAAGACTAACAACGCATTAAAGTTTTTGTCTTCTTTCTTTATAGTTGATAATGTAATGAATAAATATGAATATTCTCATCATTCCTTCCCTCTATTCAAGCAGGGAAAAGCACTCATCATCTGGGAATCACTAAGTTTGTATAAATTTACACGAGAAAAGCTTTTACGACGAACTATCCCTAAAGAATATAGTCATTTATGCAAACAGAAGCAGTTTTTAAGCATCAGAGCAGCGGTAGTTTGTATTGTGGCTAAGCGATGATGCGGTGGCACGACAAGCTCTCGCAAAACTTCAGTATAATCGTTTTCTTTTTTTTATTCGCATAACTTTACAATTTGCATACGTTTGCAGAGCAGGGAGTTTTCAGTCTTGCTTGCGTCCTCATCTCCCATCATTTTCATGAGCATCCCCATCTTTCAACAAACAACCTGCTGCTGATGTTTCTGTGGTGGAAACTCTGTTGCTCTGAACACACTCAAAACCATTACGTATCATCATATCAACATCTTCAAAGTCGAGTGAAACCGACAGACAACAGACAGATTTTCAATAAGTTTGAGCTACTATTACTCACTCTACGGCTCCATTCATACACTTTTATCTCTTTACTCTATCATTGTAATATTGTAAAATTAATAATAATAACATGGTTATTTAATAATGATTGCTGCTGTCGACGGTTACGTTGAAGGTTGATGGTCAGTCTTTTTTACTACTCATATATACCTAAAAACCATTTTACGATGATGGACAGGACAGAATGGCAGCTGTAAATGTAGAGCCATCACTTAGATTAGATGATTTACAAACTTTCAAGGCGCACAATAAAGAACAAAAAAAACATTTTATTATTATTTTGATTTTCCCATAAAAATGTCTATATGAAAAAGTTCATCTTCAACTAGTCAGTGAGAACTACAAAAACTAATAAGGATTATTGATATGATGGGTAATAAACAAGTTGATTGGTTTCTGTTGACGGCTGATGATGATGAGAATACTTCATGCTGTCTGTCTGTACCCTTCTTTTTTAAAGGATCCATCAATCCATCATATCCATTCACACAAAAAAAAGACGAGAGAAAAAATGCTAGTCATACAAACACAAGATAGACAACAAGTGTTTGCAAAAGTACGTTTTTGTGAG
>JAQIXW010002628.1:0-14930 GCA_034700685.1 Willowsia buskii | reverse complement strand
TAGAGAAAAAATGCTAATAGAAACGCAGAAAATGTTTTTTAGTTTTTTCCATATGTATGTATATAGTCGACGGAAGTCGATATTCAAGTAAAATTTTTAATAAATTCTGTTCTTTGTAATATCCGTGACATTCAATTTTATTCATCAATTAGCTTTTAAATTAGTCTGAGAAAATTTTAAAACGAACAATTTTGTACGGTTCTACCTACATTTTTGAAATCTAATTAAGTGTTGATGAATTTAGGTAAAAAACTAAATTAAATCGTCGTTTTGATTAAGAGCAATTTCTTTGCCATATCATATTTCTACTTTATCAGATTGAAATTATAAGGTTGTTTGTGCCCTCAAATTTTACTGCGTAGTAATACATATCAGCTCAGAATATTAGGAATAAAAACAAATTATATAAGAGGGAGGGTATCTGAATCGATTTTCTTTTACGTAAATTTTTTAAAAAATGGAAAGGGAATCAATGTTTTATTGCTGATATTTCATTTTAAACTAATCCGCATTCTCGTGTACTTTCAACATTATGTTACTGTAAAAATATATAGTTGTCATTTAGTAGAGCACACTTTTCAATGTTCACGGTCATAACCCAATCATTAAACCAGATAATTCCGCAAATTAATTGAATAATGCTTGAAATGCGCCTGTTTTATGATATTACGTACTCACAACTTAAAATCTTAAATGTTTTAATGTCGCCTAAACTGTTATTCCAGTTGGAAAGCTCACCATTAAAATATACGTAATTAAGTAGTAAAATGTTGCTCGTTCTACCCCTAGAACTGGAAATTCCAGTTCCACATGATATCTTTGTGATATTCTGTTAAGCTTTTCAAAATGAATAGCTTATCGATCGATCATTGAACTTAATCAATTGAACTTAAAAATATCCAAATAAGTACATTCCACGTTTATTTCAGCCCTTTCAGAAGTAAAGTTAATCGAGCAGTTTTTCAGCTATGTAAAACAATGGAACCAAGTCATTTAATAGTTAAATAAGCATATTAAACTGGAAATTATGCTATGACAATACCCTTGTAAAAAGTTATAAAACTAATTTTTTTGCAAAACACTCAAGAGTGCACTAAAACCAGAATCTACAAGAAGGGACCTAGACAGCAAGTTTGTAGTGCAAGCAAAAGCAATGAAATTGCAGTAGATTAATGGTTTTAACGCATCAAGTTCCAAGATACTAACATTCCTCTAGACCTGAGAATTCCGAGAGAATTTTCAGGGAAAACATTTCGTTCTTTTGAAACGACAAACTTTTATGAAGATTTCTTTCGGATATCTGTTTTTTGCTTTACAGGGATGCAAAGTTATCATGAATTATGGTATTAAGATTTATAAGCAAAAATCTGGGGGCCAGGGACAAATGTAAAAATTCACAGGTCCGTCTTCATTTTCCTATTGGTACCCTATGATTTATTTAATTATGCACTCCTATATAAATTTATGCTCCTTTGTATCTTGGTTGTCTGTGCATAACATCTACAGAGTACAATTTTTATTGAAAATTATAGTCCTCACAGCGAAACTTGGCAGGACCTCCCACAGTTTCTCATCTTAGCCTTTCATCCAATTTGATTGACAGTTACTCTCTTGTTATAACAAGAAAACATGCTGACATCATTACTTTATCGTTTTTGTCATATTATATTTTAAGTTACCCAAATAATATATATGTTGTTGACAGAATAAAACAAATTGTAAAACTTCTACGTTTTCATTTCATAAAATATGAACCCATAAAATGTATGCACAATTCACAATTTTCACGCACTAAACACGTTTCACTTAATGACCACATGCTTGAATTTTTGTCATGCAAATGTCAAAAGTAAACAAAACTTGTCGGGCTGTCTGCCATGCCATTATACTATGGTCTGGCAGATATTTACATATACAATAGTATATGTCATTATGTTAATATTGAATAGTCTAAGTAGAAAGTATAAGCAATATGCAATTTAATAATTAATAAGCAATAGTACAAAGTGCAAACAGCTTTCACCAGATCCTCTAGCCAATTCATTGCCATTCACCCACCTTGAACCTTGAGCAGTAAATGTAATGCAAAGCAAACAGTGTAGAAAAAAAAATGAGTATTGCACTTTAACTATTTATTTCTTTAACAGAATGTTTATTTGGCTACTGTCCGTGTTTACACTCTCCCAAATTTCTTCTCAATCTTTGAACCCGTATTTTAGAATGGAACCCATTAATGAGTTTCAAAATTTACACCCTATAACTTTGTGGAAAGTGAATAAAACTATAACGTGTATTTCAAAATGGGGAATCACACAAAAGCCAATTTCTGAAGATTACTTTCTCTTTGATGTTTTCAAAAACCAATCAATATATCCACTATCAGATTTACGAATGAATATTAATTTAAAATGGCTAAGCAATAAAGTTACCAGTTGCTTTGACTCTTTGTACAAAATGAGTTCAAGTAAGTGGTTTTCTACAATAAAACATCACATAACAAAAAGACTGATCATACTAGACTTTTATTATATCTCAGAGGAGCAGTTACAACATTCCTTTAAAACGTTTCCAAGAATGCGAGATTTCTATCAAGTGCCTTACGATTATCACGCTGCCGCTTATCTAAATCTTTTAAAAGTACTTACCGACGCAGTGAACGCAACTCTAATCACAATTGAGTTTGCCAAAGCTCAAAATATTTCACTGACAGCTTATCCAACTATTTTGGCTGTGCATTCAAACTGGCGTCAATTTGATGACTTAATTAAAAACACGCAATACGACTACATCGATTTCGTTCTAGTGCCCGCACCCGGATACAACTTTGGATACTGTGATGTTCCAAATATTCAGTTGGAAAAGCCATGGAACTTAAAAGTGCTCTTGTACGATGTCGACAACCCTACAGTTTTTGCTTTGGTCTTAACAGTTCTTATCTTAACTGTAATTGTATGTTTTAAACGAATAGCTATCCAGAGAAAATTTGAAGTCTTAAGACCTTCAAATGTATTCGCAATTGTGATGGGAATGGCAGCATCAGGATTTACATCGAATGGATACGAACATGTGCAAGGAACCTCAAAACCTACTAAGGAGGCATTTCATTTGAAACTGTGGATATTTTCATTTTGGTTGATTCTATCAAACAATGTGTTAGTAAATTATTACACAGGTGCAAATACAGGTTTTATAATAGAACCGCCACAAGAAGATATTATGACAGAAGTCACCCAAGTTGCTGGGCGAAATTATTCGTTGCTTTTTGAAAATTGGATTCCTTGGGCAGCTTTAAACGAAACTGTGAAGAGTTCTATAAGTAATAATAATAGATTAAGTGAAGGTATTTCTGCAATTAAATATCTGCTGAATCATTTAGATCGTCAACCGGTGGTTGACGTTTATCCGAAATTTATTGCAAGAATGGCATCAAATGAGAAAGTTGCTACGATTAATACATGGCCGTATATTATAGCTGGAGTAAATGAAGCAAACGCATATCTTGGAAAACATCGGAAGTCTTCATCTTCGAAAGAGAGAAATAAGCATTGCTACATCGGGAAGAAATTGATGTCACTGGAGGAACGCTATCAAGTTTTTACATCGCCGGGGAATCATGAGCTATTTTTGGCTGCTCAGAGAATTATTCAAACGGGAATATTTGAGTTTTGGGATGATGAGTTTTGGAAGTTGAATTATGCGGAGAGAGTGCAAGATAGGAAGAAAGTTAAGAGTCCGACGAGTATCAAGTATGAGTTTACGAGGGATACTAGTCCGTTGCAAATGGTGGGGAAAATTAGTGTGATATTTTTCTTTTGGGCTAGTGGTATTCTGGGAGGTGGACTGGTTTGCTTTGTTTTGGAGATTGTAGTTGATATGATAGTTAAGAGGTGGAGAAGAGCAAATATTATTGGTGTTGTCATTTATTTTTGATTAATGGGCTTTTGGTTGATCAAAATTTGTTGTTTAGTCATTCAATATGATGTCAAATTTCACCAATAATTAAATAACTGTGTAGACGTAGGTTATTGGTTAGCCATATTTATAATTAATTGAATGACAAGTATTAATTACTGTGTAAATTTTCTGGTCAATGTCAAGATTACCTTATGTATGTACAATGCACGTGGGGTAAATTTTGACAATAAATACTTACCTACTTACGTTCATAAGGCCCACTTTTGTTATGTTTTGTAAAAATTATTTTCGATTATATGGCTCGTAAAGTGACGTGCGTAAGAAATTCATTCTGACGTGTATAGGTACTTCGGGAGAAAACACAAACTGTTAAGTTGCAAATAGCACGAGAGCAATATTATGCTGAATTATATGCTATCGGAGGAGCTTATTGGCAATTTATAATGTTGGGTCAGTGTATATTTGAGGTTTCACGGTATAACATCTTAATTATTTATGATTATGATTATGACAAGTTCAATCTAGTTTGATGATATAAAAGGTTAGACAGTTATGATAAATACATGAAACTCGTGGATTACCCATAAATTGTTTGCCTATTTTGGAGATAATTACAAAATTTACTGAATTGCGTTGGTTTAGTCCACTTTTGATCAACGATCAAGGTTAACAATGCGAAAAAAGCAGTATTCCAACTATAGGAGTTTCAGTATTGTAATCATCCAGTTCTTAAGCAAGCACTGTTAAAAAACGTGTCAACCAAAAAAGTTTATCGTATTACTTTTATTACTTTATTTTTAAAAGCGAATTTTTTTATTCTGCTTGAAATCAAAGAAATTTTGAAGCTTTTAATAACTTCACATTCATCATTCTTTTGCCACTACACACAAATAGAAATGGTTCTTTTCACCGGAAATTTAGGCATCGCTTTTAACCGTGCCCTAAAAATTAGCAACATATTTTTTGCGTTGCCCTTTAAATGGAACAATAAAAAGTTAGTACTTGTTTTAGAGTCTGATCGAAATATATGTATTCTTAACTTTAAGTTTCATTTAAGCGTTATTTTCTTGATGACCACAACGCTTCAATTTACTGCAAATTTGGCAAATTTTAGTGAAAGTTTGAGAATGTACATTATGTATGTATTATCCGCTAAAGTGGTTGGAGTCATATGCTGTTACGCTAACAAAAATTATAAATCCCTGATTTGCTTTCTCATAAACTCCATGTCAAATTACGAGAAAACTTGGGAAAATGGAATATTGTCACAACGACCATGGAATCGTGAAGAAAAACGCTTAAGTTTGATTATGGTTTTATTATCGCTCAGCGTTTTTTCACCATTTATCTATCATACCCATGTCATAATTTACCCTTGTCTCCCGACATTCGTTGGATACTCGCTCTTGACAGAGTGTACATACAAAACTAGTTGTCTCGGTGCCCCAATTCTTCAATTGTGTGTTAAAATATTTATGTATTTGTTTGGAGTCGTAAATTGGACATATCTTCTCGGAGGAATATCCGTACATTTGTGGTTTTTCTTTTTTCTGGGATATGGATTTCGTGTTTACATTCAGGAATATTTTAGGTAAAAGTATATGCTAATCGATATATAATTTGCTATAAAAGTTATGGGGGATTTAATAATTATTTAAAATTTTATTTCAGGTTGTTGCAAAACGTAGAAAAATTAAATGCTAAATGCGAAAGTAGTATATTTGGATTTCGTCAAATTCAAATAATGATTTCACTTTACAAAGAATTTGCTGTGAAATATATAATGTGCAGTTTGGTTGGATTTGGAACTATAATTAACATAACTTCATTGTACAGTGTATGTAAAATGTTTGACAATGCAGCTACTATGCCGTGGCCAATGATTTTAACCTCGTTTTGGGTACTTGGAGTAGCATCTTTGATGACCTTAGTTGCGTTTAACTATTTAGGAAAAATTTATAAAACATCTAAGAAAGGTCTACAAGCATTAAGGAAAACTAAGAGAGATCATTTGCTTCGATCGTTTATATTTTCTTGTCCAATTCAGAAAATATATTTTGGTTCGCTAAATTATTTTGAGCCCATAACTTCACTGAATATTGAAGCGTTTGTGTTTGATGTAACTATTAGCCTTCTTTTGCTTCAAAACTGATTTTATATACTTTATAGATAAGATAATACCTAGCAAGTAATTGTAAGAACCAATAAATACCTATTAAAAACCTGCTATAGTATTTCCAGTTCAAACTAATTTCTAGCTAATAATATATGTATGTATTATAAACCAATAATGTAAGCATTTCTGGTAACACACCTACAAAATTACATTTTTGGTCGGAAGGGCGAAATTAAGGCTTACGCAAGCGAAGTTCACAAAACTAAATAAAAACAAAAAAAATTTACGCTCAAAAACTTTTATTTGATGGGTGTCAGCACCAGCATTTTAAAGGATAAAACACGACTGTATAAATATTATTGAGGTTGGGAAAGTCACAACCCTGACGAATAATGTTATAATCACCAAAAATATCTCTATTCAGAAATGTCCTCCAAAACCATTCAATCAAGACTATTAAAACTTTCCAAATTTACACTTGCCCAAAATCCAGTTCAATAATTTCCTTTCAACTTGCTAAAACAAGTATTTAAATGATGTGTTAACCATTATTCAACTCCAAAATGTATCAACTAAATAAATACTCCAAAAGCCTGAGGAGAATTAGAAAAGTTATAAAATCTGTACTTACGATTAGTACTTAGGTATATTACATGACTTTTCGTTTGTTGACCGACTATGTGACGCAGTAAACCTAGGTTACACATGTTGATTGGATTGGTAGATACACATGCATTTAAAGAAATTATATTTTGTATTCTTTCTTATTGAATGGTTCAATACGATTTAACAGTCAATTTGGAGTTTCTAATGGATGTTTTCCTATTTTAAAGTTCACAGAACCTGCAAAAAATTCCACTGGTTGCTTGACCTATATTTCAAACGAATGCATGAAGTTTATTTCAACAAAAGGCAAAAACTATCAGTTGTGGAACAAAAAAGTAGTCCATAATTTTCTAAACGTATGGCACAACCTAACAATTTATGAATCGTAATTTAAAATTTTCCTGACAAACAAACCAATTCATCTTTATGACTTGCTGCGAACCTACTTTCCAGGAAGACTCTTTAAGGTCAAAACTCGAATTCTTCATCCAACGTAACAAATAAGCATAACAAATAAACTATTCCGGCGTGAATCTGTTCCAAATTCTGACAATCATGTGGAGTACACGAGTATATAATATTGTATCATTCATATTTACTATCGGAAAGAATGTTGGCGCATTTGAATTTGAATTCAACACAAACACATTGACCATTTCAATCACAACTGATCCCGAAATACTTGCAAAAGTGACATGTAGTTCCCGGATGACTCTGGCATGGATGCTCTTTTGGGCGGGAGTATCAACCAAGATACATTTTCTTGGAAACTTCACACAAGTTGCTCTCAACGTCTTCAACCTGCTTGCATTACTCGTCTACGTGCTAATTTTCGTTCTAACACATCGCTACTCTTTAGAGATCGTTCAATTTTTTAACGGAGTTATAAGGCTGTGCTTTAACTTACAAAGTAAGTTTAAAATTAACAACTTATTTTTAATACATTCAGTTTTTAAGTTTGATAATAATGCATAAATCGTTAAATCTTTTCAGGAAAATACCTAAACGGCTTTGAGGTTGAAACAAAGAAAGTTAACAAAATTTTGGAATGTCTTTTAGCTATGATGTCGATTACGCTTGCATTTCTCGGTATAATATGCTGTTGTATTTGCTTACACAATCCACGTAGTGCCCCATATTTTGGACAACTTATTCCTGAAAACTATTACAGTTTCTTTCCTATGGGATTACTAGTGGCATGTTACCATTGTTTTCTCATTTTCAATTTTAGTTTGACTTGCATGGCAGCAGCAGCTATTGTATTGATTTATATCACTTTATTGATGACCATTTTGATTACAGAATTTCATCTAGATTTACCAAACTCTTATAAGACTTCATTGTTTTTTCGAATGCCAGACCATCTAAGAAAAAATTTCAGAGCATTTCAAATTTTAAATCAATATGGCATTAGTTTCTTTGGACCGTTTGTTACAGGGTTTCATTTCACATTCATTATAATCCCGGTATATTGTAATTATTTATTGTTTAGGTTTTGGGATGATATTCATATTTTATTGAAGGCAGGAATTGGAGCAGCATATATTTTGAGTTTTATTGTTTGGATGTGTGCCTTACAAATTGGTAAATGTCTGTGGGTTAGAGAAAGGAAAATATTTGATACCTGGAAGAAACACGATTGGGGAGATGCATCAAATTTGGAAAAGAAAGCGATGAGAAAATTTCAAAAGAGTTGTAGAATGATTTTGATATGTCACGGGAAAGTGCTCGTGTTGGGGAGAATGACGCAATTTAATTATCTAAAAACTGTTATTGTTCTGACATGTAAGGCACTGTTAGCACATTAGCACATAGCTGTTTAGCACATTAGCACATAGCTGTTTAGTATGTCTTAAAATTCTTAATAAAAGTAAAAGATAAATTAAACCAAAACGGCAACATTTTCATATGGCTTCAGCACTTTTGGTAAAGCATAAAACGTTTCTTAGCTATCTTGTTACGGAAATACCAAAGGACGGGAATGAACCATTAATATTTTAAAGTGAACATGTTAAGCTTTGATGAAATATAAGCATTTAGCTTCTAAAATGGGTAATTTTTTGTAGTGTTGCGTACTCGTATCATGAAGTAGGGAAAATACGTATCTCTTTTGTCACAGATCATCTGCGGACATTTATTAGATAAAATGTTCGGAATTTACATAAATTTCTGCCACTTCATATAATGCCAAATCCCTATATTTTATTATTCGTATAAAGACAGCCGAGATAAGATATATTCTTTAGACAAAAGATATATTCGAGGAATGATAATTTAATCACTTTATGACAGCCTTCCAGAACTTGAAAATCTTGATAATTAAAACGGTTTATATAAACCAACTTTCAGCAAATCTATTCGAGTTATTCATGATGATTGATTTTGTAAAGTTCTTCTTAAGCACAAACGCCGAAAGAATAAAACATAGGCTATGTAATTTCATCACAAAATAATAGCTTATATCAAACCTGCTTCTACTTGAACGCAAGTGGCAATTTGATTAATTACGCTATTTTACCGAAACGATTATAGGGACTTACCATAATCGGCTTCAACTATCGAATCAAATATGGCACATTCCCTGCCTCGGATTAAAAGCAGTAAAATTTTAATGACTAAGCTCTAAAAAACATGAAAAGGCTTCGGCGAATAAGACAGGACTAAAGCATTTCCAAAATTCCACGCCTCATTATCATTTAAATATTTAACTTACCTACCCGTGCTAAGGGCAAAAATTTTAAAATATTTCATATCACTTAATAATATGTTTAATATATGTAGTTTAGTTATCTTGGAAATTTTAAAGCTTATTTGTATGGCCTAAGAGTTAATTTAAGATTTAGAAAATAAGCCATATCATTTGCTCGTCATCGGAGACCAAAATATATTATGATTCTCCAAGTGGCGTATCTCGCTTTTATTCTCATGGGACATGTATAATATGTAGATTTCTTATAATATGCACTATAGGAACAGAATTGTTTAAGATTCAGGCCTCATAATTTTTATGAAAATCACTTAACATGAATTCAAATACTCAGTATTAAAATCAGTTTCGTACCAAATGTTTCATATATTCTATTTATACGAATTCATTCTATGTCACCCAACCCAGGAACTATTTTACACTATTAATATATTAGTTGCGTTATGACAGCGTTTTAAAGCCAGAAAATCTTGATAAGTAAAACATTTTACGTAAGCCAATCTTCTGGAAAAATTTTCGGTGGACTTTCACCTTATTTTATAGGCTGATCCATATCTTTGTATCACGTAAAGCCAGATTAAGTAATAATTAGTGTCATGTTATAGCAACCACATACTTTAAGCTCCCGTTAAAACTTGTAAGCGTCTATTTAAAACGTCGACAAGTTATTCATTTGGTTTTGAAGATGAAACTTCTCATTAGGCGCAAGAACCGAAAGAATAAAACATAAGCATAGGTAGCATAATGTGATTATATGATATAAGCACCTTTCAAGCCTGATTCTGCTTGAACGTACTAGTAGCAATGTGAACTAATGTCATATTAATCACGCGTTTTAATCTACTAACATTTGGCACATTTCATGCCTTAGGCTAAAAGTACTAAAAAATTTAAAAACTAGGTTCTTAAATAATATAAAAAACGTCTCTATTCTGCGAGTAAGGCACAACCGAAAAAAATTTTCAGCACTTACCGTCCCATTATCATAATCTTTATAATTAAATATTTAACCTTCTCGTGCTAAAGGAAGAATTTTTTAATTTTCACACATCGCCTTCATATTTCGTCCGGCATTTAAGAAACTAGTTAAGCCTGCTGTATAACACAAAGTTTTACTTTTAGCAGTAGGGGACATTTATTGGCTTAAGGTCTCATTATCACAAAAAAAAACCATGGTACTTTTTACGGGACGTTTGGGCACAGCTTTCTCCCATGCTATTAGCATATCCAACACATTTCTTTCATTCCCATTCGAATGGAAGAAAGAAAATTTATCTCTTGTTTTAAAACCTAACTGGAAAATTCGGCTTGTTAAAATAAAATCTTATACCAGCCTTTTTTATCTTCTGACGGCCACACTTCAAACAATAGTAAGCTGGTCGGATTTAAGCCTAAGCACAAGAATGTACACTATGTATGTGTTATTCGCTGTCGCTGTTGCAGTAATCTCAGGTTATGAAACTAGTAAAAACAAATCTCTGTTTTGTGTCCTCATCAACTCCATGTCCAACTTTGAAAAATCTTGGGAAGATGGAGTATTATCTAAACGAACCGTAAAGGGTCCTTGGGAGAGCGAAGAAAAGCGGATAAGTGTTATCCTCGTGTTGCTCTCTCAAAGCGTTTTTAGCACTTTCTCATTTCACGCCCAATGCTTCTTTCACCCATGTCTTCCCACTTTTCTTGGATACAAGATGGTGACAGAATGTAAAAGTAGAGAGGAGCCAAATCATTATATAGTTGGCACACAATTTGGTCAGTTTTGTGTGAAATTGTTTATGTTCCTGTTTGGCGTTTTTAATGGGTCATATTATCTTGGTGCAATGGCGTTACATCAGTGGAATTTCTTTTTTCTTGGATATGGATTTCGGGTTTACATGCAGGAGTATTATAGGTAACGCATAATTCAAAAACCTAAAATTTTCAGAAATAAGAGGATTAACTAAATATATTTTTGTTTTTTTTAGGTTGATGCAGAATGTTACAAACTTTAATGATAGATTCAGAAAAACGATACTTGGATTTCGCCAACTTCAGTTAATGCTGTTGTTGTACAGATCGATTACAGCAAAATATATAATGAGCGCTTTTGTCGGATTTGGAAGCATTGTGAACATTGCTTCATTGTACAGCGTGTGCAAAATGTTTGATAGTTCTGTCAAAATGCCGGTGGCAATGGTGGTAACATCTGTGTGGGTACTCATCGTTGCTTCTCTGATGACTCTGGTCGCATTTGGGTACCTTGGGAAAGTTTATACGGCGTCTGCAAGAGGATTGGAAACATTGAGAAAAACTAAAAGAAATCGTATGCTTCGGTCTTTTTTTGCATCTTGTCCTGTTCAGAAAATTCACTTTGGCTCAATAAGCTATTTTGAGACAGTAACGTCACTTAATATTTGGGTATTTGTGGTTGATCAGACAATTAGTTTACTTTTGCTTCAAAATTGATTCTATGCATGCCTTCAATATTTCATTGTGGGCTATCTTTTTGGGAACCTAGGCACACAAAAATACAAAATATAAATAGAAAGTGCAATATATTTTATGAAAAGTTTGTAGATGTTTTTTAAGAAAACCTTTATTTTGCATAGATTTGGATTTTTAGAAAAAAGATATCAGATTCGTATTTATGTAAAATACTTGTAACAATTTTAGAAGTTTAGTTAGCTAAGAAAGTTTCAAGCTAATTTGTATAGCATAAGATTTTAACTTAAACATTATTACGGCATGTCATTTAGTCATTTTTATGCAGTCTGAACTCACTTAACGTTTGGAATAATTTTTTTTAAATGCCGTGGCTGTAGAATTTTTTTATATTGTATTCATAAGAATTTATGTTACGACACCCAAGTTACGCTATACTTTTTAACTGAAATATTCAAACGTCAAGAACTGGCTTTTACACTATTAATAATTTAGTTACATTATGATAGGCTCTGAAAGCATTGGCAATCTTGATAAGTAAACGCTTTTATACAAGCAGGATTTTGTAAGACATTTTATATAATATGTAATCCAACCATCGTAAAATATACTTTACGGCTGACTTCATAACTATTTTATATGATTGGCATCGGTAAAAGCGAGGGGATATTAAAGTTAATATAAGCATATAAGACACCAGAGAAACCACGTATTGTAAACTCCCATACGGATGACAGGCATCTACTCACAGTTTTGACAGATTCTTCAAGATGATTGATTTTGTAGATACAATTTTCATGTTCGAGCTCATGAGAATAACATATAAGTAGCATAAATCTATTGCATAAGAAAAAACGATGTAAGGCCTATAGGCCTATGAATATATTGACTAATTATTAATAAGAGTAGTCTCGCAAAGTTAAGTGGTTTTTATTCGAAGCGCATAAAAAATACTTTATGACTACAGCCTAAATTTATTAAAACAGCAAGATATTTTTCACTGAAAATAGTGGATAGGATAGGATTAGGATAAGAAAGTTAGTGAAGCATTTCCAAAATTCCAGACTTTCCATAATGCTGAAGCACAATATAAAAAATTTCGTTTCACATCTTAAATGTAGAAAAATGGTTCTCTTCACGGGACGCTTGAGGATAGGACTCATATTTTTGCTTTTGTTTTCCATACAAGTAAAACAAATTCAGGCAGAAATTCTTGCATATCTACAATAGGATAGGATCACACTTCTTATCACATTGTGGCTTATGTACAGTATTCTATATTCTATGTATAAAAATTCATATTACCACATCCAAGTTTTGTTATATGTTTTATTAAAATATTCAAACGCCAGGAGCTGGGCTTTGCACTATTAATAATTAAGTTGCGTTATGGCAGTCTCTGAGAGCATGACAATCTTGATAAGTAAATCCTTTTATACAAGCAAAATCTTGTATGTCATTTCATATAACCCAACATTATCGAAAAACTTATGAGTGACTTTCACGATAATTTTAATGGCAGTATTTTATGATTTGGCTGTGTAAAAGCGAAACGATGTCAAAGTTAATGTGCACACATAAGACACCAGAGAAACCGCATAATGTAAGCCCCAATACGGACGACAGGCATCTACTCACATGGTTGACAGGTTCTTCAAGATGACTGACTTTGTGCACACAATTCTCATGTATAAGCACAATTCTCATCAGAATAAAATATAAACAGCATAATTCCAAATATAAGGAAAGCACAGCATAAAGCCCCATAAATATTTTCACTCATTACTAAAAAATTTGCCACATGAAGTTAAACGATTTTATGTCTGAAAGCATTTAAATCATTTGGCGACCAGACTACGCTCTAAATTTGTTAAATATTTTCACTGCGAAAAGAAAATCAGTGTATCAATTCTAAAATTCTAACACCATCCTCATACTGAAGAACTTATTATCGATAAACGTTTTCTTCTAAACAGCAAGAATATATTTTGACTTGTTGGAGGTTATCATAAAAGTAAAGAATGGTTCTCTTTACGGGACGCTTGAAAACAGCTTTTGCCAAAGCGCTTAAAATATCCGACACATTTCTTGCATTGCCTTTTACATGGGAGAACGAGAAGCTATCTCTTATTGTGGAACCGTGCTGGAAAATTGGGATACTCAACCTCAAGTTTTATATAAGCCTCATATTTTTAATGACCACAATTCTTCAATCTGTGGTCAAATGGGCGGATATTGACACAAGCACAAGAATGTACATTATGTATGTTCTATCCGCTCAAGTTGTTGGAACTTTATGCACATTTAGAACCAAAACTTCTAAATCTCTAATTTGCTTTCTCGTAAACTCCATGTCCAACTATGAAAAGTCCTGGCAAAACGGAATATTATCAAAACGAAGAATTGTCGGTAATTCTTGGGACAGTAAAGAGAAACGTGTAAGCTTGAGCCTCATGGTTATTTCGACTAGCGTATTTTCCCCTTTCCCGTATCACTCCCAAGTGTTTCTTTACCCATGTCTTCCAACCTATGCTGGATATATGATGCTGACAGAGTGCGCAGAGAAACCAAATAATTCTATAGTTGGCACACAATTTGGTCAGTTCTGTGTGAAAATTTTCATGTTCCTATTTGGCATCGAAAATTGGACATACATTCTGGGGGCTTATGTGCTGCATTTGTGCTTTCTCGTTTTCTTTGGATATGGATTTCGAGTTTATATTCAGGAGTATTATAGGTAATGCATTTTATTTACTAATCTTGTTAAATTTTAATTATTAAACTAAATATTTAAAGTCAAATTAATCTTTCGGTTTAAACATTTTTCTATTGTTTTAGGTTCTTGGATACAGTGCAAAAATTTGATTCTGGAAACAAAAATGTTATACTTGGATTTCGTCAAATTCAGCTAATGATGATGCTCTACAGAGAAATCACAGCGAAATACATAATGAGCAGCTTTGTATGTTTTGGAAGTATTGTGAACATTGCTTCGATGTACAGCGTATGCAAAATGTTTGACAGTTCTGTCAAAACACCGTTGCCAATGGTTGTATCGTCGTTGTGGGTACTCTGTATAACTTCTACGATGACACTGATTGCATTTACCTATCTCGGAAAAGTTTACATGACGTCTGCGGGTGGACTGCAAACTTTGAGAAAAAC
>JAQIXW010002627.1:0-14931 GCA_034700685.1 Willowsia buskii | reverse complement strand
CATCATCATCATCATCATCAATAGCCAAGTATTTAATAGAATGTGGTCGTTTCTCAAAACTGAGTGTAGACAGTGGAGAATTTCCTGAAATGATTTAATAAATTTTGATTCAACTTTGTTTGTTGTGGAGTGGTCGCGTTGCACCGCACCGTTTTTAAGGTGGCTTTCTAGGCTTCTTTTGTATAAGTATAAATTTGAAAAGTGGAGCGTTTCTTCTTCTTCTGATCAACCCCCACAATTTGGCAGCACATGTTCCAAGACTACAATATATCATAAAATACACAGAGAGAAAAACGTGTCCACTTTGTTCAAACCTTTTGGTAGGCTGCTATTTATGTTGCTTGGTAGGTAAAGTGCATAAAAATAAGTAAGAAAGTAAGCCTTGCACAAACATACACTTTGCCACTAGAGCTCACTTTCTCTTCCACTATTTCGTTTGCATGGATTTTTCGTGAGCTAAACTGACAATGTACAAATTGATGTGAAGTCAACATGACAGGGTTAACAGGAGCGAGTAAGATCTGAGCCAAGTCACTTTTCCTCTGCTTAACCTTTCAGTCACTTGTTCCCTCTCATATTTTATACATTGCAACGCAAAAACAACAGAGATTGGCACACAGGTAAGCCATGCAAACCAAATGTGTAGATGTCAGTAGCTTTTATTTCATTTTTTCTCATATCTGACAGCATTCTTGAAGTAAACGTATTTTCACAAACTCGCCGAGACAAAAAAGAACATGTTCGACAGAAAAAACCATAAAATCCATTTCATTTTGTTGAGCCTCGACGAGAAAGCAGTATCAAAACTGGCTCACCAACGACAACAGCGGGAAAAGGTGAAAGTGAAGAGGAACGAAACGGGATCACAAGAGAGATCAAATCAAATCACACACGCTTATCTCATCACTGCTTTTCTCTTCCCCGTCCAGGACTTGAATTTTTTGCTTACTAAAAGTATATTAGGGAGAAAACCGTCGGAGCGAGCGTGAAGAGAGAAGATCCACTAGCCCATCCAGCCAACCATTTGTTTTATAGCTGCGACGGCTGCTACTACAGCGGTAAACTTTCAGCTGGTGTCGTTCCATCCGGGGCAATAGGGAAAATATGTAACAAATTGGATCACTCCGCAAAACTGGAATCCCTGGAAAAAAGAAAACGAAAAAAACGTGAAATGAGCGAAAATATACAGAAGATTATTCCTTCATAGTTAAGTTGAGACGTCGTCAGTCGACCGTGGGTTTCTAATACACTTACTTAAACGCAAGAAAGAAAAAGTAAATTGCACTTCTGTGTCTGGTTACAAGAGTAGCTGTAGCAGTACATATCTTCTCAACGAAAAATTATTATCCAGTATCGGCTAGCTCTTGAGATTTTATATGATGCATGATGTAATGCAAAGAATATTTTTGCGGATTCTGATGTCCGGAAATGAACCAAGAAGTGGTATCAACAAAAACTGTGTGTGTGTGTTTGCAAGTTAAGTAAAATAAGAAGAAAAAGTTTTTTTTTTTACTTTGCCTCACTTCTCTTCTCAACCGCGTCTTATTTTGAACACTTTGTCTTGAGAAAGAAATACTTCTGACTTGGTTTAAAGGCACAAGAATATTATTTTAGGTAGAATACACAGGAGCCGTAAAACGAGCATTCCAATGACTACATGAATACTTGCAAAAATCTTATTTTGTGCGATGTTTTCCCTGGAACAATAATAAGACTGCTATATGTATGTGTAGCTTGCTAGAGACGTTGAGCTTATCATGTTCATCACATCCCACTAGTACTCACCAACAAGAAGACTAGTAAACTATCATCAGTATCACCACAACCGCTATCAACCATACACAACTCCGGAATATGGACAATGTCGGCAGCCGTATAGCTAACAGAACATCAACAACATTAACTTGAGAGCGTGGCAGCATTATTTTATTGGACTGTATCAGTGCATCTGAATGGTGCTGAAATGAGCAAGTTTAGCGAGATACCTTACCCTAACACTCTATGTATTATATTCCAGGTACATCTCCTGTTACATGACAGTCATAATCACCATCACGGAAAATTACTTTTTCCCTGCTTTTATGTGATTTTTATAATATTGTGTGTCTCTGAATACATAGGAGAGAGGAAAGATGCAAAGGCATGTGTCTGAGGAAAGGTGAGAATTTCGGCGAGAAACTGACTGACTGCAAGACTCTTTCAAGTGAGAGTGGAAATTTTGACCGAAAGCAAAAGTTATATTTGTATTCTATGGCAAGCATCATAATAATAATTTTCTCTTTAGAAGAGCCACCGCCACCACATAAAATCAGCGCCGACAGCACTTTTCCTGACCGTAGTGAAGAAACAAGAATTGCGTCACACACAACATACATGCTTGTTTTTTTCAAAACTAAAGCAGTACACAATTTGAGCTCTTTTATTACGCCCATTTCAGATTCCTTTGCGTCACGTCCAGAACAAACAGGGAAATCGGGTAACGGTTTCGCCGTTAAAACGGGGAAACATAAGGGTAAAACCAGTATTTAATTCTCTCCGGTGAGTATAGCGGAGCCGACCCAGTCTATTCTCCGGTGTTCATCTCGTGCAAGAAGGAAAACAAGAGTACTATTACCCAAGTAGATAGTATACTATTTCAAAGGTTCACTGCCATAAAGGATAGTCATCATATGCCACTGCACATATTATGTAACGGCTCGTTATAAACAACTCTATAAAAAGTGGCAACGTATCCCCAAAAACGCCATGCATTCTAAAAACTCCAAATTATAGCATATTTTCAACACGTGGCTATTAAATAGGCATAATGTCTCAATTCAAGAAAAATTTGACCACTTTTTCTTAGACGTTTTGTGTTTCAATGAAAGTAGGACGTAAAATTTACAATGCGTGTAAATCATTGTTCATTTTTTTCATGCTGTTTCGTGATACAAGGATTTCACGGGAAACACGCCACATATCAATTGCTACGAAATAAAAATATTTGATATTATGAGCTGTATCTGCAGATATGTATGTGTATTTTAAAATGATATAAAAACAAAGCACTAATATAGAAACTTGATACATTCAATGGTATCTTGAAAACAGTTAACATCATTCTACGTGCCATCAATGAGTGCGAAAGTTTAGGTTTCAATTCATTATTTCAAAACTAGTTACTGTGGCCTCGTAATCTGATTTTTTGTAACTAATACCAACTTATTATCTAATTCTTTAAAAGAACATTGTCCGTTGGAATGAATTAACAATTATCAATCACAGTACATCAAAGTAGCGGTGATACCACCACTGAAATTCACGTTGTGCTTTAGCATTGCTGATTTGACTGGCAACGATACCACTACTGCGACAGTGAAGTGCACATTTCTGTGATACCACAAAGCAACTTATCTGCACTCTGATTCTCTAAATTCGTCAATCTTAGTAGGTTGTAAATTCCTTTTTTAGAAAAAAAAACTACACACTATATATTCGCTGTAAAAGGTCATGTTATCTAGCCACCAACGATTATACCTTCCCAACAACATCCCATTAGGTAAAATTTATTACTGAACGGACAGACAAGCTTGATCGTTCGCATAAAACGTCTCAAGAATTGTTTTGTAATAATGATAAAAGGAAGTTATCTCTGCCTGGAATCGCATAATTAAGCTACTTCTGCACACTCTATTTTCTTGTTTTCTGTCGATACGGTTCAAACTACTGAAATTGAGATGAAACTATACAATCATTTGATGATACTTGCAAATAAAAAACTTACCACTTGCACTCCAGCCATGCTACCCGACTATAATCTCGGGGAATTACCCACACATCACTTTATGGTAAATGTCTATAATTAAAATGATTCTCGTCTTCTAAATTTGTGTACTGGCATCATTATTAGAATTATTATGTTTCTGGGGCTTGTTAACTTGATTCGCCTGAAACAAGGTAAGTGATTTAGTCGAGCTGGCATGAAATACTCATCATCATTAAGAGGACGGCCATTTTGATTGGAGTTATGGTATGAATGATAGTTGAGTGAGATTAGATGGACTACCAGGATATTACAAGACATTTCAGCACAAGCTCCACTGTGCAATCAAATCAACCACCGTGACAAAAAGGGAGTTACTGTGGTATATGAAAAAAGTAAGTTGCAAACAAAGTTTTTTTCTGAAGAAATAACGAAAATGTTTTTATCACCATCATAAACCAACAAAGCATGGAAAAGAATTGCTGGACCACGTTATCATCGCCTGATTTGATGAAATATGAAATGAAAGTTAGAGAGCATTTCAGCAGACTGCAAATCATGGTTGAAATTGTTATGCTTATCTACGTAGTAAAATGGAATTCAAGGCACTGACACAGACAGTGGTGGCCAGTGAAGTCTTGTTCATGTCTACATGATGATCATACGACCGGATCAATTCACGAGACATGTACATAATATGAAAGCTTATAAGCCATGAAATAAAAATAAATTTGTGACTCATATGAATCAGTATGCAAACTCAAAAAATAATAAAAGTCCATTCATGTTCGCTACTCGTCCATCTAGAAAACGAAATTTACTTGTCTGCCTTGTCATTTAAAACGAATTTCTGGAAAACGGGAATTGCTACAGATGCAGTAATAATGAAATGACATCTAGCTATACTACTGATGACAGCGATTCTGTTTGGAATTGAATGTGAAATAGATTTGGTCATTTCCCACGTTGGCCGTTGGGATTGAAAGATTTGCTGAGCTTCCGCTACTGCATTTTTATGCAGAAACTCATTCCCGTATTTTTTTTCAGTCTACCATGTACTGTGTTGTACACAAGCTTGTGTACTTAGAGCAATCTAAAGTTGCCGACAGATGAAGTGACATTATATTAAAAGTTTATACATTACATGACCAATTGAAACTAGTTGTCCTGTCCTCAACCAAGAGTATTTAAACGAATTCTTTACAAAGTAGTCATTCTGTAGGCTAACCAAATTATACGTCTTGCCTTCTTTCACTAAAAGTAAGTCCAATTGTTCGTTACGTATGCATGTATATGTACTAATCCAGTGATTTAGCAATCCTGATGTAAAAATGTCGCCGAAAATCAAAATGTAGTCCGTTGTTGTAATATTTTCATGTAACCACAGAACTGCCTGTGAGAAATGTTGAGCTTAGTATGTCTCGTTGAAACGGCACTGTTGTCGTTTAGCCCTGCTGTTTAAAATCACACATTTACTCACTTTCAAATGAGTTACGTATTATCTAGCCATAATGTCTAGTTTTATAAATGCATGCGCTTACGATTAATACCTAGCAAGGATTTTATAATGAAAAAAATTACAAACAATGATTCATGTTTTCTAAATTTTGTAACTGCAGGGCTGACTCACCTCGGGACTCCACTCATAAAAAAGCTTAGCTAAACACATATTCTCAATTCGTGGATGGCTTAACTTAGAGGTATACATATTGATTCATAGTACAGACTGACAGACAACGGACACAACAAATTAAAAAAATTGCTCACAGCTTAGGTCAAGTATTAATTCCGATTATAAAACTTTTTAGCATTCCAGCATGAAACTCAAACAAAATGAGCGTATTATAGTAGTTTACTAAACTTTAATTGAGAAAAATCAACATTGCTGTGTTGGTTTGGTACTTACTACACACATGATGATATTTTTAAGAATAAATACATGTAGAAAAAGTCGATTTTATCATGCATTTTTGGTAAGATACGTACAGTGACCGTGAAGCGCAAAGTGCTGTTTTACAGCCGCGCTCAAGTAGAACGTTTTTACTGGTACATTCACTCCTTTAGTATGTATCCATGAATTACTAGAGAAGCAATTAGTGGATGCATAAAATAACTTTAACGCTAACTCGTTTTACCAGAATTTTGAGACAGTTGTATACACATAAAATACAACTACTTCCAAAATACAAGCAAAGATTTATATATTTGCGAAGATGATAACGCTACTAATACTGATAGTCTCATTTGCAAATGATCTCCTTTCATTCAATTGGCAGAAAATGAGGTTTGTGGTTAGTTACACTTTTGAAACAGTTACGATTTCAACTACCTTACTGGATTACTGTGCTAGATACTAGATATATCATTAAAGTTATCAAGACTTTCCACCATAAATCAAATATTTTGAGCAAGTTCATTTCAGCCTAAAAAAAATACGTCTGCTTAATAGAACCTTGATCTATTGGATTGGCTGAGGTGGATTATTTTATGTAAAAAAAAAGCTGCGGTTAAAAAAAATGACTCCAGGGGAAATTGAAAGATACAAAATTTCCACTCCCAAACCTCATAAGAATATTTTGGCACAGGATGCAAGACTCGGAGGATTTCTAATTATTTTTGCTCCATACAATCTACAAGACTTTATTTTGCATAACATGTATTAAATAATGCTAGTTATATAAAATGTTTCATTATCATACACTCCACTGCGCACACAAGTAATAACAGGATGCATACATTGCATCGCTGTCGGTGACTAGATAATTTACAGTAAACCATGCATGCCGCGTAAAACCTAAGTCGTCTTTGCACTTCACTTGTCGCCCATGGAATAAAAATGGGATCTTTAAAATAGCATCCATCAAAATTACTTGAAGCGTCTAATTTCTGGTGTAAAAATAACTAGAAAAGAATTCACGTGTAGCAAAACAAGGTATTACAAAAAATGCCGTGAACGCTACATATATTACTCAGTTCTGTCCAAGAGTGAGCACCCCAGAGTGTTTATAGGTGTTCAGAGAAGGTATTCGATTTACCCGGTAAAAAGAGGATGAAGATAGATCGCCAAAGAAAAGATTAATTTTGCAATCTCCGAGTCTGTTCAGCGGTGATGACTATGGCGGCGTCTATTCTATTTTTCGTAGTCACTACGTCGAAGTCATTTTTCAATGGTGTTGTGCATCAGCAGTCGAAGAAATAGCGGATTTCACTAAGAGCAATTCTATGTCAGGTTCGACGAGGGACAAAATTGGAAGCTTAGTAAGTGCTTCCTTTTTCCATGTCCATAAATACTTATATTACAAAATACATGTACAGTTGAGACCAGCAGAAATATTAGACACTTCCCACAGCGAGTGGAATGAGTATTTTGTAATTTTTATATGACTCCGTATTTAAAAAGCATGGGAAAAGAAAAAAGATGGCAATTTTCCTCGCCATAAAAAGAGCCCAATGTTCCAGAAGATCTCAACCTGGCCAAAATTTGACAGTAAATAGGTTCTGCAATCTGATGGTAGAGCTTCGTCTTGTGAAAGCCTCAGGTAGAAATTCCAACATTTCGCACAAGATCCTCCTACCCCATATTTGCCACCTTTACTCAGCCGGCAGCTTACCAGTATTATGTATGCTTCAATAAAAACGCTTATAGGTTGTCCCTTTAATTTACAAATTGCTATTGATTACTTGGATGTCAAAAATAGAGAGGTGTCTGTGTGTGCCCGACGGAGAGTGGGTCCAGCCACCGCTAATGTAATGTTCAAACCCTGAAGCCTATGAAATTCTCCACTTATAACTACTTATAACTCAGCTCTAATATTGCGAAAAGCATTGCGAAAAAGAAAAGGTAAATACATATCTATATAGTCCATCGTTAGCGTCTCTTCACGGAAAGATTGTGTGAAAAAGTTTCAATGAAATGATGTGTCAGAAACTACACACTTTCCTGCCAAAAAGCACAAAACAAGAACAACATGAAAGCTCCGATTCCACCCGTCTATCATGAAGAAAGTGCAAGCACCAAAAATTAGTCAAGTGCCATTTCAATCATGTGATGGGGACGGAGAAAACTTTCGACATCATTAGCTGTTTAAAGAGCAGCAAGCAAGTACTCTAGTCAGTGGCCAACTTATAACTTATGCTAATGGGAAAAAGAAATGTTTACAAATGAATGGGAAAACTTTCGTTGCGAGTTGGAAATGCAATTCAATCACTTCACATATAATTGCAGTGGAAAAAATGGGCCTTGAATCTGGATGATGAAAATATTTGTTCATTTCGTACTTGACTCTGACGCTAGTCTAGGTTGACGGGAAAATGGAATATTGCATTATTTACTTACAACTCGTGAGCACTTGTGTATGTGATCTAAACTAGTTTCGAGTGAGACAAATGTTGAAAGTGGAAATTTGTTGGTTAGCTCATAATAGATTGTACTACTCCTTTCACCGCTATCAGCTCCCACACAGTATATTTTCCACTCGTTCTCACTTTTTCTCCCTCTCTCTCTCAGATACTCTCTCGACGATCAGTCAGATTGAGTGAGCATTGTCAATTATCTTTCACTCCTCTTTATTTGTGTGACTGTGGCGTGTGTTAGGCTTTCACGCACCGATAAACATATGCGTATAGTGGGTATACGCCATAGTGAGCTCATATAGTCATCATAATGCACTTTCGAAACTATACATACATACATAATCATCTCCATCGTTGCAGCGCATTGTCATCCCATCACCATCACTTCAACATGTCAAGCAAGGTAACTCCTTCACAGAGAAAATCAGCAAACTATGCTTAAACTTGGGAAATCCCAGGCAATAACGTTGCGCTGCGGTCTCTGAGCAAATTTCCTGTTTAACGGAGCTTGTATGAAATTAATATTAATCCAATCATGGGAATTTCCGTTAGCTCAGCTCACGTAGCAACGAGTAAGGTACGCTAATTAAGTAAATTTGATCACAGTACTGAAAAGCCATTTACCAAACCTATTAGTCCTCCCGTCAATAAGTTTTAGCTGAAATTAAGCCATAATTTCTCCACAAATCCAGAAACTATCTACCTATCTGCAGGTTTCAAATATTTATTGAACATTGTTTTGTTTGGTCTAGGGATTTCCTTCGAACTCATTTTTCCTACCTATCCAAATGCCTGATGATGATGATGATGAATGTTGTCCGCACCTCAGTCAAAACTCCCCTGTTTGAAATATACTGGGAGAAGAAGACAAGCCACATTTTATTGACAGTGGAACTAATCATAAAGACAAACCTATCAGATGGTTACCGCTCTTGTTTGATCCTGGTGTCGGGTATCGAAATTCCTTTGTATTTTCTCTGGTGTTATGGAGCCTCCTACATGGAAAGGTTTTCTGACTTTGCCCCATTCCACGTCTTATGCAACACATGATGGAGAATAGAGACTTGTTTAACTGTCTGCAAAGGCACATGGACCATGTCGAGTCTGCAAAGATACACTGTTTTCCCTTTTGTGAAGAAAATCCTCCCACCAAATAACTTTCACCTGTTATCGCCGAGCTCCGTCCAATACGTTATTATTTGAGACGTATATCTAAAAAGCACTTTAGTCGACGGCCTCTTGGGAAAAGGAGATGTCTATTGTTAGGCAATGACAATATAAGAAGGATGAAAACCCGCACGTAGGTACTCTGATAAAGACTCAGTGGAATAAACTCTGGAGTATCGTTGTACCCTGCTTTGTGTCTTTGTGCTTGTCGACATTTATCATGCATTTTAATAACTTTCTTGCTAGCTTTCACTGAGAGTGAGTCAACGTCTACACACTTCTCATCTCAGCACGAGATCTGAGCCTGGATTGATTCTAAATTTATGAGGACAATACGACACATACACGTATAATAAGTAGGTACACGCACATCCATCTATAAAAGTCAAGAGTTGATATTCACAAGACAACTATAGTTTCAAGTTTATGTCACCACTCACCGATGAGGCTCCGAGAGAAGTGGTGTTTCTTTTTTGATATAAAGTAACGAAAACAGACAAGGAAAATCACGCAATAAACACGTACCTTATGTAGTTTTAGGGGGCGAGTAACTTTTTTAGAAGTTGAAAAGGACAACGTATTTACACAGAGTTAAAGGGCCTATTTTATGTCACTTTAAAGCATTTGTACAAGAATGTATTGAAAGAGCTAAGAGTTTATAGTTACAGTCATGTTATTTAGCCATAACCTGCAAACACATTCCTGATACATGATGACAACTACTCCTGCCTCTTTCGGATGAAGACGAATGAGTTGGAATTATATATATCTTTGCCTGAAGGTTCTCTCTTTCCCTACCTCATACCTACCGTCAACTAAACACCTACAAAAATAGGTATACTTACCTTCCTGCTTACTGTAAAGTTAAAGTTTATTTGTGGGCAAAAACTGTTATCTGTCCCCCTTTTCTTTGCCCTGCAACTCTGTTGCACAAATGGGAAGTGACTTGAGTGACTTGAAAAAGTACAAAACAACATTTTCTTCTTGCAAAAATTCTTCCATGCTTTTTCTATAGAAAGCTACATGAGGTCTGCCGTGATTCGCGGAATATTTATAAATATAAAACTATGCGTATTATACAAATGTTTACAGCCGTGCCAGCTGTAAAATTCAACTTGACGAGTGTTTTTTCTCACTCCTTTGACTCCTACTTCTTCTTGTACTTGTTTACAATCCTTGGGCATGTATTTGATTTACGATCTGTCTACCTTATTCAAAAGAGAGAAAGTAAAAAAACGAAACTTACGAATGAATGGATATAGTACAGCACGTTGACACAATAACTCTTTGTTGATGATGATGATGATAAACCCGTCAATATTAGAAAATGATTTTCTTCTTCTCTTGCCACTTTAATCCTCTCCGAAACGTACAAGAAGGGAGTAAGTGAAGGCGTTGAATAATTTATCAGTCAAGCATGTATACACGAGTAAAAACTTTTTTTATTATATAAACTGCAACAGGAAAAAGTGTCAATACACAATGATGTAATCTTCATCGTTTTCCAACTTTGACTTCACCGTAGTATGTAGGTATAGTAGTGTACAGAAAGTTTATTTATTTATTTTTACCAAAGGGAAGGCGGAAAGTACGACACAACATTGACAAGGTCCTTTTGTTGTCCGTGTGTGGACGTTTGCGTCAGAATGAGCCTTTTCTTGTGTAGGCATCAACAGCTTATGATATTTGATATTATGTCATGATTGTTATGTGGGATATATTTATAAAATGTCTTGGACTGAGCGAGCCGTAATCAGCTTAAGGTCAAATAAATTACAAGAAGATCAAAGGATTATATTTGCCTTCTTTTTTGAATAGAAGGGAAATTGTCCTGAACTGTCCTCATCATCATCAGTTGTACACATCGAGGGGAACGGTCGACGTACACCTTATACAATGGTAATGGTGCTACAGGCACACACAATTCCACTCGATAATAAATCCCCAACACAAAAATAACAACAGGAGAGAGAAAGTTGAGAGGAAAGTTGTTGACAATATACAAAAGTCTGAGTTTCCCCGCAAACTTTTTTTCCTGCCGTTTTGTGTAGGTCGACTCGGCAAGAAAGGTAGATATATAGTGAGGTATTATTGTCTCGCTCAGACAATGAGCATGTATTGTTGTTGTTGTTGTTCACGCGTAATATGGAAAAGTGTATTAGCAGAAGAAAGGAACGGAAACTGCGATTGCTATTATCATCATCGTAGTCAGCATAAAATGTGGTGCTAGTGTCACTACTTGTATAGCTGCTAGTTAGTTACTGCCTGTTGATTACCATTACCAGCACCCGATTTGTTAAACTTTTAGGTTGTCGCATTCCTTGTGTGACACGCACGCATTTCCCTTTCACCACCACCACCACCACTTGAACGTGCTGCTCCTTTTTCCACTGTTCAATCACTTCTCTAACTCTACTAAATAATCAGTCCATCTCGTGGAAGGATGAAACTACAACTTTCATTATAATGAAAAGTTCCGTTTTCTTGCAAACTTTTACACAATTTGCTCGCTTGTTACTTATAAAGAAATAATAACAATAACAACAACAGCAATAATTACAATTCAGCTTGTTCACAGTTTTGTGGAATGGTTGCTATCACTCATGCTATGCTCATTGTAGGGAGAGCAGTGTCCCAGCTCAAATTTTTATATCGCAGTTTTCACTTGGTAATTAAGTAGAAAGCTGTGCACTTCACTAACCACGCTACTACTGCTACGGCTCCTATTACGCTACTTACACGGAAGTATGGTAGTCAACCGTGGAATTTTATAGCTGAGCTGGCACCAAGCTGCGATATGAGAAAAAAAGGGGTCGTTCGTCACTTTGACGTAAGTTTATGATGAAGCCATAGTAAACCTCAGAAAACGATTGTTGCAATAAGAAGCTGAGTTTTTGATAGTGATGGTGCTCATTATTGTTATTATCGCGCTTCACACTTTTCTCTGAGTGTCCATGAAGTTTGGTTGCATGACTGAGAAAAAAGAATGGGGCACAATGAGTACGTATTATTCTCAAAAACCATATATTACTGGTGATGTATGAGTAGCACTACTAGCATGTCTCTAAAGTAGTGTCGGACTTCCGCAAGGAAAGAAGTTGCGAAAAGATAAACAACAGAAAGACGAGAGCGATTTTCGGTTTGTGTATCGCTGTGCGAAAAGCTGCCAGAAAACTGGAGGAGACTCAACTCGAGCATTCATCGCTTGAACAGAATTCACAATTCCATTCCACCAACAGCGCGCGTTACATTACTTGTGCAGGAGTAACTTAAGCTTACCCACATTCTGCCTGGTTTGCTCTACGCGTGCAAGTAGTTTAGTAGCAGCCAGCAGCATAAATGCCCTTTGCTTTTTGCGTGCTTCATGTGAGCACCGTATTTTCTCTCTCTTTCTTTCTCTTCAGCTTGCCATCATCCTGTTTTGTCGGAGACCAGCAACGCTCTCAACCAGCATATTTTTCGATGAAAGCAGAGTAAGAGTGTGTGTCAGAGAGAAAGTGGTAGAAAGGGAGAAAAGGCAAGATGCAGAGGGAGAGAAAGGTTTTGGGGAGAAGAGAGAATAGAAAAAGCTTTCTTCCTTGCTATTAGAACACTTCATCAACAAAGAAGTCAATTCTAAAGGCTCTTCTTCTGGGATGCTTACAAGCCTACGTACTCCTTTGTAATAAGGAGTTAGTCAGGCCTCGATTTAATGTATTTGTCACCTAACGAAGTCATTGGTGCTAGAAGCAGAGAAGTGTATTATACACAGCTTTCCACATATTTATTTTTCCCTTGGAAGAAATCTTGAAATGCACGGTTTTGTGTGGAAGGAGCCTAAAACCCAGTAGGCACTCGTCGAACTACGTAATACGTAATTCTTAAAGAATCAAAATAAGCGAAGCTGGAAGCTCGGTAACTAGATAATTTTCACGGTCGGACGATATATAATTATTTGACGGTTCTAGATGTTACCACTCATGACCTCAAGGCTAAAATCAGGAGACTACTATAAACTTCATAAAAATCATTATAAAGCTTTTTGTCTCATTCCTTGGAAGCAACAATATACATGATGTGACTTAATCCTTTAAACTAATTATTAAATGAGCAGTGCTGACAGATGAAAGGTATATAAAATGTATGTACATAGGTATATACTTTGGCTTTGAAAATATGGCAGTTTGTATTTTATGCGGTTACTTTTGTCTCATTTATACACAGCTGGAATTGCTTTCGAACTTGGTTTAAATTTACTACTTTCCATATTTCGTTCCTTTATGTTCCGGGAATCGAGTTTCAAATGTACTAGTAGTAGTATATGTTCTGGAAAAAATGTTCACCACCTAGCAAGAGTACGTGACATAGGCATGACAGCCTATCATACCCATTACGAATTACCCATCAAATCGAGGAAGTTTCTCTCCTGAAAAATGCAATTTCACATTTTAAAAGGCTTGGAAAATAAGTATGAACTAGAAAAGTATTAAAATATAATATATAGGTACTTTATAGGAGCTTTATATTTATTTAACGTTTGACAAGAAGCTGGTTACAGAGATGACATGTTCTTAAGTGACTGGAATAGAACTTCATCTCATCTCGACAAAGTAAGCCGGCTGATTTCACGAATCCTATTTTTTTGGGTAAGGAATATAAATACATCGTTTTGCTACATAATATCCTGCTGGTCGTTTTCATGTCAAAAATTTCAATTCGTAACAGGTACAGAACATGAATTTTCTATAAGCAGAAATTGTGCACAACATGCTAGGTACATATATATCCAAACGAGAGAGGCAATAATCCTTCTAAATGGTTGAGATATACAATGTATTACATAATTCATTCGTAATGCCTATTTATTCTACCATTTCGTAAAGACAACGTTTGTCGTTTAATCATTAAAATCCATTATTGCCTGTACACATGAAAAAACAGTAGGATAAAATAGTGATATAAAATTCATTTCCTTTGGTTATCCCCAAAGCTTCAAGTACCATAATCTACGTTTTGAAAATCTGACAGATTAAAACAAAGAATGGGTCTCGCTTAATATACTTTATCTGAAAAGATGTACGCTTTTACTGTTAAATTTGCCGAATATCTTGTTCATTTAGAAAGGAAGATTAGATTATATAATACTACCCATCACAAGTTCAAGTTTTCCTGTTTTCTTTAGACCTACGACTACAACTTAATACATAATGAAAGGCACTATTTATAAATTGTGATTACTGGAAATGGCGTTACGGAAAGTAAATGGTGGTTCAAGACACTATGAGACCCAAACCAATGTCAACCTTTTACCACATACTCTTTAAACACTTCTGTTGTACGTAACATGAAGATGGGACACATCTACTGTCAGCTTGGCTTTTTGTTGCCAAGCTAATTCTTGGTGTACATTCATATGGGAAAATATTTGCATTAGTGCTGAGTGAGTTGTAGGAAACAGTTATTAATCTTATTTTTGACAGAAAATTTGTGTAAAAATACCACTGTTACTTTAACAAAAAGGTATGTTTCAAATAATTCCTTTTTAATAAAAATGAAAGTACTCTTAAACTAATCATAATAAAAGAAACCTTTAATCCCACGTGATTCTACTCAAGTTGTGAAAATAAACATTAAAAGCTTTATTGCAGTCAACACCGACATTGGCTGCGGCAGACATTTTGTCAATAACC
>JAQIXW010002626.1:0-14935 GCA_034700685.1 Willowsia buskii | reverse complement strand
AGAATCATATTTTTAACTTGTAACCCAAATCACTAGTATAGGGTGATGAACTATGAAAGAGTAATAAGATTTGAAAGCGAAAGAGAAAGCTAGCTGCTGAGATTTGATCGCATCGCACATCGACTGTAGTAATTTTTCTCTTTATTTCTCTCAACGGAAACTTTGTTTCTAGTTAGGCTCTCTGATATCTAAGTCGTAGATGTAGCTTTCGGTAGTTAGATAAGGTTTTGTTAATATTTGACCAGGAGACTGAATCATTTTAAATTAGCAAGAATGGTAAGCCCGCTCAGTTGAACATCATTCTTCATTCGTTGTTCGTGTTACTTACTTCTAAATACGCAGTGTAGTTCTACAGAAAAGCTATACTCTTAATAAATAATTAATTAATGATTATGATTAATTCATTTAAATATTCATTGTGGATTCACGTTTATGATTTTCAGGTTCCCACAACCTACTCGTATCGGTACGCTTCACCGATTTATCCAGAACTGTACCCCTATTTGGCGACAATCCTTACCATTTCGGGTTTGTTAATGTTGGGCTGGCTGGTTGTTCTTGAAGTTGCTTGGAAAACAGGAGTCAAAACGCGACGTTTTTCAAAGGAGGCAACGATGACCTTGTTTGCTTCCGTCTGGTTTGGTCTTGGAATCCTTTTCTCAATGCTTGCTGTTGGAATTTATGTTTAAACTTAAAGGATAACATTCATTCTGCTCTGTTATTTTAAATAGTATGGTAAAGTCACTAAAGTCTAAAATATTTTGATTTTCCTATCATGTCATTATTTTTAACTTTTTCTAGAGAATAAAAACTGTCTTGATGAAATGATTGTATGAATAACGTAGCATGTGTATTCAAGACTGAAAACTTTATTTTATTTTAATATTTCACTCGACCTGTGTGAGAAAGCTATTTGAGGAAAAGCTGGAAACAATTTTTTCTTTCTTCTGCTTCTCAAATGAAAGGAAAAGACAAACGTCATTGCCTGAAAATCGTTTCCAGATAGTTTTTGCCCTCTGTTGAGCTTGAGTAGCATTAAATGGTTATATATACGCTGCACTTACTGCACTAGCTATGTAAAAAGATGTTCATGGAAAATCAGCTACCCATATAACGAAGGTCTTCATTACACATTGCTTATATACGTATCTACTCCCTCCCTATACATATTCTGAGGGAAGTACTAGTACCTAGTACTTTTAAGTTATAACTTATAACTTATAAGATAAGCATGCAACACAGACAATTTTGAACAAAACACAGGAAAATGACTCATATATGTTCCTCAAGACGTAGATCGCACTGCGCCAGCTTTGAGAATAAAAATTCAAAATTTGTTGTTATTGAATTTACATTTTAATAGTCACATTTGTTACATCGATTTTGCACGTGATGTCTCTTGTATCTCTTGTATTTTAAACAGTATTTATCATTCATCAAAAATTACAAAGAACCTTTTAAAGACCAAAACCTCTACAAGACTTTATATAGCTTTTTGAATTTTTGAAAACTGTATTCCTTAAAATAAAATAATACGCAAAAACATAGCGTTGGCACTACTGGTCTAAGCTTTACTACATGTACTCCGCATTAAGATGAGTTAGTGAAAAAATTTGCAATGGATAGGAGAGTTGGGGTGATGCTGACCTTCACCTGTCACAATTACACAAACAGTCAACTAGTAGCCACGATAGGATTAAGTTGGACCCGCTATAATGGTGCTTGCAGTAGTGTTAGATAACAATGTGTGGACTTTTTCCCCTGGTCAAACAATCAATGGAAATGTGGTCGTTACCAAAAATATATGGCACAAAATCGAAGGTGATGTGAGCAACTTTGCAAACCATAATTATGTGATTCAATATTCAATATAAAATATATGGTCGTGTTCTGTCTAAGCAAACATGAGTTCCCTTCCCATAATTATTTATGCTTATTTGTTTTACTCGCGTGTAGGTCTCTCGATCAGATTTCTCGGAAAGATGGAATTTGGAAATGCAGCCTCAGCACCAATACTTCCTCCTCGGGATACTCTTCCAAATCAGCAGCAAGACAGAAGTCTCTTCGAGAGATTTGCAAGGTCTCGATCTGTTCAAGACGTTGTGTTGGACCACAAGATGAATCTTCTTCACAGTTGTAATGATTTTTTTCAAAACTGTTCTTGTTTCATTGATGCATGCAATGACAGTTCTTATGAAATAGGTGTGCACGCTTGTGTTTTACGAACCGTTTTGAGGTTTTGTTTTTAAAAGGAATAAATGTTTTGTTGCACAGGGAAGGTCCTAAAACCAGGAAGTCACGAGTTTCCATTCTCGTATACTTTACCAGATGAAGACGACTTGCCGGAATCAATTAAGATTGATGGCTTCCGCGTTATTTATGAATTTGTCGTGCTGATGAGACGTCCACGAGATGATTACAAAGTTTACCAAACACCATTCTATGTTCAGAATAGGTTCCTACAAAGTGATTTATCCGCCTCGGAAACTATTTCCAAGTATTCAAATGACTTTGCTTTGAAGACTGAAGATGCTATCGGCTTTTGCATATGTTGTCGGAGTGGTCCATACGGGATAGAGTTTAGAGTCCCTAGAAGAATAGCGTACATTGGCAAGGACGTGGATTTCATATTAGAAATCTGGAATGAAACTAGGCTTCAGATGGACCGTGCAAAGGTTTTGCTTGTCAGAGTACGTTTCAAAACATATACATAATTTTAATCTTTGTTATTATTTAGCTGCAAATATCCGGGTGGAGTCTTATGCTTTTATAATTTGACTTATGCAGGAATTTAAGCATAAAAAAGGTCTGGAGACCAAAAAGAAGGAAGTAGTTTCTGAACTGGTTGGACCGACAATATCTTCCGGGGGACACGAAGTGTGGACAACATTCTTCCGCATACCTGCGAATACTCCGCAAACGAATTTTGTCCGTAGGGATACATACGAAATTAACTATTTTCTTAAAGTGAGTTTATTGTAGCTTAAATGAACATTACAAACTAAACGACAACGATATTACGTTTACAATTTATGTTATTGAAATAAATCCCTTCATGATTCATTCTAGGCTTTAGTTCACCCAGCAGACCGCACAGGGAACAAAATATCTGTAAAGTGTCCTTTACTTGTCATTCTTGAGGAAGAACCAATCCCACAGACTTCAAATCACCAGGAAAGTTGTGACATGCAAGATGCATGCATGCAAAATTTAGTTCAAGGTTGGTTACTGTCAATATATGCTACGCTACAAATACCAATGCATGATGCATGTAATAATGATTCTCAGTCAGTATCAGTCACCCGTTAATGAGTGATAGTAAAAGTAAAATAGTAAAATCTATCTTTCTTTTTATTTATTTCCAGGTGTTCCACCACCTAGCTACGCAGAAGCGATGGGGTTTGATAATACGTCAACCAGTCCGCTTGTGGAGTAACAGCATTATGACAAGGACCGCATTGTACAGTAACGTTCAACACTAATTTTACCGCACGACACAAAACTGTCATTTTATTTATCGTCACAAATCGCTCACCAACAGTACAAATCATTTGAGGAACATACACGTTACAGTAATTGGGGTATGGTTGCTGTCGATGTAATTTAAAGGTGCTTTATAATATTACGGGTGGGTGCAAGAGATTTTTACCTTATTTACGTTCATGGGGCTAGGTTTATGTAATGCATTATAAAAAAAATAGTGCATACAATGCAGCAAGAATTCTTTATATTAATTTTGCAATGCATCAGCAATAAAGTCAAGACAAAATTCCGGGATAATATATATCTGATGTAAAGTTATCGAAAATAATGTGATATGCAGGTCATACAGATAGAACTAGAAAATTATGGTGGTAGGACTGAATTTTGGGGAAAACATGATTGTGTAGCTTTTTCCTGCAAAAGTCGCCAATAAATTCAATGCAATTATATTTGCTTCAACTCGATATATAAGATTCAATCTGTGAATTTTAAACTAATCATTAACTTTATCAATTTATTGTGTTCCTCAATCAGCTAAAACATGCAATAAAATAGCCTATATATTTATGTCTAACTGTTATTGTTATTATGACACAACGATTAAAGCAAAAACTACGTCTCCTTGTTTTTATATGAAGAAAAATACGTAATACACCAATAAAGGTCGGTTATTTATCCCAATGTAATCATTGTTTGCTCAGTCAATTATGAATTGCTCTTATCATACCAGTGAAAACAGGATCGCACACGCGGGCTCCGTCGTTTGCTCTTTAAATATTTCAGTCTCATACATTAATTGCATGTACATTGTGTCCAATGTCTAAATGCTAACGTAGAGTAACGTCAGAAGATGTTTTATCTTTATAAGCTAACTGAAGTACAACAAAGCACTTCATTCCTGATCACGATATAACATGGACTATGATCAGCCGTGTTCCTGATGTACAGGGTCTGGATCGACTACGGATCTGGAAATTTTTATGTGATTTGACTGACACAGCACAAAAACTACATACCCATGCATTATATTTTTTAATACAAAACAACTACCACATCCATGCATCCATTGTTATCACATCGTATCATTGGTACACATTATCACATGCAAACACACAAAACCCACCTGACCAGTCACTAGGCATAAAAAATCATGATCTTGGTGGTACACATACATGTCCACTGATCTTTAAACGGATTATATTCATGCATGGACATGTTACTGTCTTACGATGGAGAAGACCACAGGAATTTGAAGGTCTTCCTCACGTGAAGTAACGTACAGTGGGTTTGGGAGAAGACCCAATGAGTTCCATTTTCACTTTTCCTTTCATACACATTAACCGTAAAGGAACATTTTCAAAATAATCTCTTGTCTACAGAAACGTCATATGTGACAGCAAACGTTGACTTGCTGTCATGCCTTAAAAATTGCCAATTTAGCTATTCATAAGCCTACTGCTTGAGAATGGTAACTTGAGAACCAAAGTTTAGCTACCAGTAGTTTCTGTTTTAAGTTTACACCTACAAGAAGGCTTGAACAGATAGACAAGTAAAAATGGGTCCACAGAATCATTTGAGTTATCTTCAAAAATTGGCATTTGGAGTGGGTCATTCTTTTAATCACATGTGCCTTACAACATGGTTTACTTACTTACTTGTATATCTTCAATACGTAATGAAGGTATGCAACATGCAACATATTTTTTCTTAACTGTCATTGTTTCTCTGGATTAAAAAAATTTTGAAAGTAACAACTCGTTTGTAGCTGCCGCCAACGATAGCAGGAATAGTTCTACTTACCGGTCAAATAGCAAACGGACTAGCTACTCCACTGACCGGTCACTTTACAGATCGTTTCAAACCTTGGTGGAACTATGGAAAGAGAAAAACTATTCATCTCATTTTCTCCATCACATCTCTCATTACCTTTCCTTTGATCTTTGTCAACTTTCCTGGGTTTAGCACCATAGGCTTTTGGCCACTGCTCGGCTATTTTCTTCCGCTAGTCATTGTTTGGGGAATCAGCAATGCTGCAGTTCATGTAGCCCATCTCAGCATGATTCCAGAGCTTAGTCCCAATCAGTGGGACAGAGATGAAATTACAATTTTCAGGTATAAAATGTAGAATTTCCAACTGCAACGGAGACGAGGGTAAAAGTTGAAAATGACGCATTAACTTTTATTCTATTTGCAGATATATTTTCGATGTCGCCGGTGACATAATTTTGTTCGTTACAGCATTAATTTTTTTATCGTCTGCCGCTCCAGAGCAAACAGTTGATTCATCGGACAGTTGGCGTTTTTCGGTACAAATTATTTGAAATAAATATGGCTAAATTAAAAATTGTTTGAATATCTCAATCTTTACATGTTCATCTGAATTTTAGTACATTGTCGCCATCATTTCTGGATTGGGAGCAGTGATTGTAGTCATTTTTCATCTCGGTACGCCAGAAAAGACCGAAACCGAAAATGATAATATTTCTAACGTGCCTGGGGAATCTTCTTCTTCGGCATACAATGATGAATCAATGGTTAATATGAATTGGTCGGATTGGTTCCGAGAGAAGCATTTTTTCTTTGTGAGTTTAGATGATAAAAAAATAATACTTTCTACAAGACGACTTAACGTTTCTATTGAATTATATGTAAAACATGATGCATGGCTATAAATATTGTAGATCGGGTTACTTTTGGTTCTTGCGAGAATGTACTTCAATCTAAACCAAACATTTATTCCATTATTTCTTCAAGAGGGATTGTCAGGAAATGAGGTATGATAAATAATAAATACAATATGCCTGGCAGAAAGCGTTGCCTGCTTGCCAGTATGCATGAAAATAACATTTATTATTGCATACTCAAATGCGAATTGTAAACTGTAAATGTTTCAAGATTCCAAACAAACAATTATTTTAAAACTCGAACTGAATGTGCTTCCAATTAGGAATTGCTTGCCATTATTCCGTTAGTTCTTCAAGTAAGTGGACTGTTGGCCTCGTGTATTGTAAAGCTTTTATTGAAAGTAGTCAACAAAAAGGTAATTACCGATATTATATGCCCTGTCAAGCTCCTTAAAAGTAATTTCATCATACTAACCGCTACAAAATAATATGCTTTATTAGGTAGCGTACATGATTGCGACATGTTTTGCCTATGCGGGTTGCATTTGGCTTGGTTATGATACGCAAGAAGGAATTCAATCTGGGAACGTATACTTTCTAACAATATTTATTGGAATGTAAGGCTTCCCTTTACGCAATTATGATCCAAACTAAATTGATTGCAAATAATACAGTCAAAGAGTGCATATTATGAGTGACAGAAATTTGGGTTTCTTGCAGTGGATCCAGTTTAATGCTCGTACTCTCGGTATCTCTTACGTCTGACCTCATCGGAACAAACACTGTAATTTAAAATACTTCCAGAATATATAAATGAAACTGTTCACACATTAGTTATTTTGCAAATATTATGAGAAATGAGTTGAACGTATTGAATGCATAAGGTGATGCAATGAGATGATCTATATCATGGTTTCCAGGAATCTGGTGCTTTTGTATTCGGAGCGATTACATTTGTGGAGAAAACATTAAACGGGCTTTTCATCGTTGTAGTGCAAACAGGACACAGGTAAATATTTGATCTTGATGTTTACAAATCTGCTTTACTTACATTGATTCCCGTACTAAAAACCAAAACACAATATTGATCAAGGAACAATCAATCATTCGTGATACACCATACACCATTAATAAAACAAAACTTGTTACATTATATATATTTATGCTTGTACAGAAGTACAGTTTAACGTTCACCTTAATATTCTTATACTATTATGATTGCTATTTTATGGCAATAATAACAATAATGCCTATATATTTACTTTTATCTTTGCACAGCTTCTGTGTAGATTGTCCTACATACTACAGAGAAGTAATTGCACACGGGGTTAGCGCTATAGCTATTTTATCTCTGGCTGTAGTTCTCAAGCTAAACCCTCACAAAGTGGGAACGCGTTATTCAGGTAGGTGGTTTCAGACATTCCATGAACCTAAAAGATTTGCTTTAACGCTATATTATTATGCTTAACTTTATATTGTTATTCTTTTTACAAGAAATGAATACTGCACAAGGCAGGAAGGAGAGCGTTGCAGGGAGAACGGGAAAAAGTTATGGTTCCATGCGTAAAGGATTTCCTATGATAGAGCGTCCAGCTTAAAACTATAGACAGTGCTAACTTGACATGTTTGGACCAAACAATGTGCAACTACTTATTAATTTACTTTTATACTGATTTTGAAAATGTATCTTGTACGCACCCTCGATTTGCCTATCGTATCAATTTTCAACTTCACAAATATATTCACTACTATGTACCCGTTATGATTATGTACCATTAAAACTTTTTATATCGCTAGAAAATTTGAAAGTCATTATACATTAAGTACATATCTCGCAGAATGGCATCAAGCATTCAAAATTATTCTCAAGCTCTTTGTGGTATACATTCCATCTGTAAGCTTTCTTTCTTTTCGTTTCTATTATCTCTGATGCCACTCTTGTTTCGCCAGTATCAGTTACTGGATCTTCTTTTATTAAGTGCCATTAAGCCCTTGGTATTGACATTTCTGACATGTGTATACCACTGCTCCTGTCATGCTTCCCAAGCATCATAGTCATCCAGATCAGCCATGTATGCAGGCTGATGAACCTGTTCGAAGAATCCGGGTGTATCTAGTTCAACACTTCGTCCTACGCCACCTTCTTTACCGCATAGCCAATAAGTGTCCATCATACCTTTGCCCTAAAAGTAAAATGTATAATATTGGAAAGTGTACTCTAAATTCGCTTGGTATATGAAAATGTATGGACGCAATTTTAAAATTTACCTTCACATCAACCAAGCCGCGATGTTCTACTTTGAAACCCCCTACAACGTCAAGGGCAAGCTTCATTTCCATGCTTATGTGAATTTTCAGAGCTGTTAAAAAATGAAGTTAGTGTCAACTTCCGGATCACCAAGAACCAAATCTTTGTTTTCTTGTTTCAATGATAAGAGAATACAAAATTCTTACGTTCTCCCGTCGTCTCCATTCTGCTAGCGGTATTCACTGTATCCCCAAACAAACAGTACCTAATCATATTGAAAATATTGTAAATTTGCAGGTTTCAAGCAAAAAAAACGCTCGATCGGTTCGTAAACAGAGATCACATTGTATGCTCAGCTTTAAAAACCTACCTTGGCATCTTTGTTCCGACTACACCTGCCACAACCGGTCCAGTATGAATGCCGATTCGTATCTGTAACTTTTCACCGGGGCGGTGAGGGATTTGGAAAATGACAGATCCAGCCAGTAGGTCTAATGACATTGTAGCAATTTCCGAGACGTGTAATTCACCTGGAACATGGTATGCAATTTAGATCATAAGATAGTAAAATAAACACAGATATAATTTAGACATGTGTGCATTCCTTCCTGCCTATAGAGCACATGGAAGTCAGGAAATTAGGAATCCAGCTTACCGTTGGGAGAGGGCAAGCCACTAGCTACCATGTAACTGTCACCTGGAAATTTTAAATGACAATATTCAAAATGTACCGGTATTTGTGTCATCCAATAAATGAATCTGATTTTAAAAAAAATCTTACCAATAGTTTCAACTTTGTAAACGTCATATCTCTCTATTCTCGCATCAAAAAGCTTATAAATGGAATTTAAGAAAGTGACCACTTCCAAAGGTGAAGACTCAGAAGCGATCTCAGTAAATCCTATACATATTGACATTAATTAAGATCTTGCTCATGATCCCATTTACTTTCCATGCAAATACAGTTTATCGGTACAAGATAAATTGCAGAGTGCAAGACATGAGCAATAAAAGTAAACGTGTACCGACTATGTCGCTGAAGTAAATAGTAGCTTGGTCATAAAACCTAGCTTGAACCTGTCGCTTCTGTTTTAGTTCATTAGCAATGGACGCCGGAAGCATTTGGAAGAGCAGTCTGTCCGACTTTTTCTTTTCTTTCTTCAACTCCTCAGCCTTGATGAAAAGATTGTTTGCGAAAACTTGAATGGTCGTAGTGGCTTTGTGTACCAGGAAGATTATCGTTGGGGAAATGACCAAAACGACAATCAGGATAATGACAGCCGCTGCTGCAGACCTGTCCGCATCACTCAAGCGTTCCACAACCACCTCTCTAATTTTCTCTCTGACCTGATACTGCATTTCTCGCAATTCATCAATATATTCTGCCATCAACTTAAAGTACTCAACGGCATCCTGCAGACGTCCTGCAGTCGGTTGGTTCTGGAGAATTTTCCGTCGCCTAAATAGGAAGTCTGGTGTTACTCCTTGGAACCAATTTTTTGGTAGCAGTAGTAGTTAGTAGTAGTAGTGGTAAAGTGGATGTTTTGATAGTAATGTCGGTTATGTATCGTGTGTGCAAAAGTTAATACATGAAGGCATTTGTTTAATACTAACATATTCTGTGGTAGACATGCATTTAATACTGTACACATACATGATTTGAATGTTTCCATAAGCCGTGAGGCGATGACTTATCTTACTATAATATTGTTTGACGGTTGAAATGAACTCCAGGGATGAATTTAGGTATTCTGTGCCCAGGGTGTCGTGACGGATGTACTTGATGTAATTAGCATGTGATAGCACACCTCTCCCAAAGTAATTGATCCCTACAATTGCAATGGACACAACTATGTCATCACAATCAACCTCTTCTCCAGCCATCATTTTTTATTGACATAGAGTATGATTGATGTTCGACCATTTTGGCGATAAAAAATAATGATAATGCGCTTCATAGTATCCTAAACTTATTCATCGAAACAGACCGGATGTGGACTTTTTTTGATAGTAGCTGCTATCAACAGCACCAGCAGAACAGTAATCATTTATGCATATTACACAAACACAACGATAAATGTTTCGCAAACCTCATTTTAGTGTGTACTGCGTACATCAAATCTTTCAGTTTCAACGTACTTTTATAATCTGAGCATCTATACATTTTCCTTACCGTACACGACCGAGATGCCAACATTTTCAATGGAGCGCAGCAAGTTTTTATAGGAAACGAGAAATCTGTGAGAGAAATGAATAAATGGAACAAAATGCATGTACTTTACATTACATTATTTTCGTATTGCAACGTAATACTCAGAAATTTTCCCCAATTTTGTCACCGCCACCTTCAAACGTGTACTCTATAAAGTGTATTCGGTAACACCTATTATGGGGATTATTTAAATTGTGTATCTTTGTTACACATCTGCTGGGTTTTAAAATTTTAAAATATTTGGTAACAAAATAATCTTTCCCTTACCGCCACGTATCGCTTGAGTTTGTCTCTTTCATTTGTTTTGTCAAGTAGTCAAGCATTACATGGTTGATATGATTATAGTACTCCATTACATCTGAAGTATTGCTTTCATTCGGAGTGATTTGTCCCCTGCAATATATCAAGTTATAAAATGATGAAAACTCTCGAGAATAACTTTGGGTACATCAATACATTATTTTTGCAAATAATATCCTTTGTACTCGACATTACTATTTCTATATTTTTATGCGTTGCATCATTTACAACAGAAAATGAATATTATGTAACATCTTTGTGTTTTATTGTGTCAAAATCTTTGCATGATATTCTAAGGCAAAAACCGCAAATACGAAATTTAACTAAAACAAACACAAGTTCCAATAAGAAATGTTTAAAATACCTGAAATCATCCAGTTTATTCTGAAAATTTTCCCTTGAATCAAAAATCTTGTCGTTTTCTTCTTTTATAATGCTGACTGGCCATTCTGTAATGTTTTCGAGGGCAGAATTTGTTGTCCGAAACCGCGTTTTCAGGTCCGTACTACTTTTAATAGATTTCAGTTGATAAAACACTAGATTAATAATATCCTTAACAAAGCTTGTTAGGCATTTTATTTCATGTCATTTTCGTATTTTATCACCAGAGTGTTTCATAAATTAGGCATTATCAACTCTATCACTTTAAGAGATAGATAATATTTTGTTTGATCCAAAAGTTCATTAGAGTGCAACATAAGGTTCACACTCATTGACGTCATTCTTACGTATATATTTATGAAAAACAAACAACAAAAGGGTTGGTTTTTAATGAGTGAGAGTCAGTAAAAATCTAATCTCATTCAGTCTGCAACTTTTACCGGCTTTTATCATATCGCAATCAACTTTTGACTTGAAAAGCATGGGATATATAAATTTAGAACAAACTCATAAAAAAGCAACAAAAAAACTTTGCATTAAGTATGAATTTTGCCTTTTCTATTTTCTATACATGTATTAAACATTAAGCTATTTTCTCGCTCCAAACAATATTCACTATTGAAAATTTCCAAAGGGCTTTTTAAATGTATTTTTTTTCATTCATTTGAAGAATGAATCATTTTTGGTATGTGTTATTATGTATAAATAGCTGATGGCTGATGATCCTTTAGTAAATTGGATAGTTGTATGATGAAGTGCGTGTAGTAACACAGAAACAGGAAAAACATAAAACATTATTCATTTTGGCGACTTCTACTTGACCTATGACATGAAGACAGCATGATAAGGCCTAAGGCCACTCTACATGGTTAAATGCGATACAGCTTTATAGATTACAAGCATCTCCGGGAGTGTGCGTACTTGATGACACCAATCATTCAATAACGCTTGATTTTGAACACAGTAATTTACTTGGTACAGCAAATTATCATACATTCATGTCAAATAATAAATGTCCAAAAGTTATCTTTATCTTTATGTCGTATCTCGGCTTCGTACACTATGCAACTTTACATTGTATTTCGACTAGCATCTGTAAAATGACCAGGCTTAAAAATGAGTACATGGTACATGTAATTGTTATAAGTGCAAGTGCATATTATGATCGCATAGGGATCATTTGAGGAAAGAGTCGAGGTAATTCATATTTACATACTTGTATTTATTTATAAAAACATTGCAGCGCAGTATGATACTTTCATCAGCACATCAAACTGTGAGAAACATTGAAACAATATGTAATAGTAACCACTTTACAGACTTTTTATTTCATTCGTAATGTTATGAAAGCGAAATACCACTCAAACCATAATCTAATCAAAAGCCGGACATGGGTACGTTACTGGAAAACAACTGAAATTCATGGGGTAAAACCTGTTTCCAAACTTTATGTAACGGTTTAATTATCATAGATAAAACTACCATGAAAAAATGTAGTTTCACAGAAATTAAGCATCATGGTCATATACTAAGAATTCATTGAGATTAATCCGGTAGAAAGAATGCATGCGCTGTAAATAATGGTAGCAGGAATTGAAAATAAAGCCAAGGTATAAATTCAGCATAGGCAATTAAAAGTATGCAAAAACAAAAACATGCATCCTGTTGACGGAAACTTTACAAAAATGATTGAAATGTTTTTGCATGCTAAAATGGTCAAATAAAAAAATGAAGATCTAACCCGTTGTAGTTGTAGTCGGTAAACACAAAAAATGACACCTCTGATCTTTCCTTTTGTATCTCTGTGACCAGCCTGCCCAGATTCAATGTTAGCTCAACCTTAAATGCAAAAATAAAGTAGTTTCTTGTCTTTTCATCCGAAACACAAATATATCTCCAGTCCTAATATGTAGTAGTACCTGCTTGTCTATGTCTGCGACCTCCCTTTGATATTCCAACACTGACCACAGACTTAGCACGTTTTGTATAATCAGAGCAACAATTGGAATGAAAGGGAGAATGATCATCTGCGCCATTTGGATTCGTCTTCCTCTAGCCCCACTTATAGGTGTGGAGCAGTAGCTTGACTTTATGAGAATTATTAGGGCGCATTTTCAATGAGAGAACTTTTTAACTACTAGATAAATGATTATTGTTCAACGTTACCTTAATGTTGACAAATGACGTTTCACTTGCAAGGGACCCTTGATTGGAACCTGAGCCCTCCCGCTGTGCCTGCTGATTAGCCTGCAATTGAGATGATCGATGTTCATTTTCTCCTCGTCGAACACGTCGCCGAGAACAACACCGGAATATCCTGCAGATAGAGCCTGTCCAGAATGTTCGTACGCGAACCATTCGTGATTCAGTTGAAGTATTTTCGCCATGCTGGTTATCTACCACAGATACAACAGTGGGTATTGTAGGATTTCTATTGCTATGTTTTCTGCAATTACTGCGCCTACAACGGGAATGATGTGGCATTTTTTTGCTAATTCAAACTGGACTTCTTCAAGTCCCAGCTTGCTAGAGAAGAATGAAAAGGAAAATACGAAAGATTTTGACCGCAGGATGGGAAAGTCTTAAAATGAGCTTGGGTACAACCTTTACGCCAAGTGAAAGCAGAAATACTACTGAATATACAAAAGAATCTTTCACTTCCTTCTCGAAAGCCACCACCTTCACTCATTTCAATGATTGGATTTCCTTTCCACTTCAAGCGATTGTGTTTGTGTTTCATAACACCATCTATTTACCATTCGTTTGTGGAATTGCTAGTAATTTGTAGACAAGAACGTACAGTTTCAAAGGTTATAACTATACAAAATGTATCGCACCATCCATTCCATTCTGATCTTCTCACCCCAACATAATAAGTAAAGTGAAAGCACAGGAAAGCACTCGTCATCAACAAAGTGAAAGTAAAGTCATTGGTGTCAATAATAAAAGAATGAATACATATACTATGTTTCCATCAACATCATGTTGTATGTCTCCAAATCTCTTCATTATTTTCGTTTAATAGAGGAAATGTACAAAAGAAATGCTCACCTCTCTCACTCAAATGTTACCAGAATAAACTCACTTGTGGTGAGAAGGAGAAATAGGGAAAATGTATATGAGTGTGATGTGATGACATGTGTAATAATAACATGTAATTTGTTCCAGAGGTATGCTCGTAATGAAAGTCTTCAGAAGCGGTGACAGTGGTGAGTGGTAAGCGGTGACTTCCATTTACACGGTTGTCAGATGCACACATGCATGCAAACAGTTGTATGGATTGTGAGGTATAATGAATTCCTTTCTTCTTCTTCTTCGTTACTGGAAACGTCGATTTGCACGTTGACATTATTTTAATGTGACAATGATGATGTGAAAGACGTCGTTGTTTTTTGGGTAGAGTAATTCGCTTTACTGCTTTACTTTCACTACGTATATTACAATACAAACTATGTACCTAGATCGAAATGGCGATTACTAGATGAAGTAACATTTGCAATTAGATCAATCATAATGGCAATCCAAAATACCTTTAGAGTATATTTACATTCACAAAGCTGTAGAAATAGGTAGTTATGTATGTATGTACATGTGTGCGTTATATTATATGTACCGTAAATGCTGATATAAACGCCCCGGCGACTATTGTACTCCGTCGACTTTTCAGTCATTAGACGCCGGGGCGTT
>JAQIXW010002625.1:0-14937 GCA_034700685.1 Willowsia buskii | reverse complement strand
GTCCCCGCCCTTCACCCACATTTGATTCGAGATCCAGAATTTCCTGAACTCCAAGTGGTCATCGGAGGAACGCAGTGTCGAAAGCAGATCTACCACGCCGCCCTGAGATTGGTCGGAGTGTTCCATAAGGTGGTCGCGTATCGCTGAGTTTCGCTCTCCTCTGTCGTCAAGTCCAGCAGAGAGCTTCGCTGGAGCGGTTCAGCATTTCCTCCAGAAAACATCACTAGGACGTCTGGGGTGTCGTCATTTTCCAGGGCGGAGAGGAGGGCGGGGCTGATTTTATTTGAGAATTCGGGGTAGGGCTCACCAACAACTTGCTCAACTTTTAAGGCCAGCAGTATGGCAAACCCCGTTGAGAATATCGAAAGAGTCCGCATGTTTAGGGTTACGCTAACTTATATTAGAATTGCCTTTGTGATCGTTTTACTCGAGATAAGTTCTAATTTTAAGTTTCTTCCAAATTTCTCATGGGAGGCGCCAGATTGAATGTTGGCTTTGCTTAAACTTGGGAGGTTGAGGCGGTTGCTTCATGATATTCTAATTTATAGCTTATTAGCAATTGTGCAACACTTTCTCGACTATTGAGAAATATTTATAACCTTGCAAATACTTCTGCGCAATAAAGAATTCATAAGTTAATAATAATTTCGAAATCATAAATATTTCATCATGAAAAACATTTTTTATTGAAATCAATGTGGGATGATGAAAGAAAAAGAAGCGTTTACAAGCTTTAAGACCCATTTCATTTTACTATGGAGTTGCTGAATTTGAGAGGGAAACAAAAACAAGTTACTTTACAAATATTGTGTTGTACTCATTCTCAACGTGCTATTGCTATTTAAGAACGCGTTCCATGATAGGCTGCAAAATGAATTTATCGGTGAAACATAAATAAGGTATTTAGGAGTTTGTAATCTATATTATTAAAGCAGCCGAAGTTATGATGGTAACATCACATAAGCTTTGTAGTATACAGACATGCATATATTCAGCTAAAAGAAAGAAAAAAAATTGTAAAAGATTATCTTCTGCATAAGTAAAAAATTTACATGTCTCAGACAGGAAGAAACGGAGAAATCAAGTTGAATGAAATACACTTTTGGACATATTTGTTGAGATACGACTATGAACAATTCAAATATTTAGAAAAACTGTAAATTAAGAAAACTCTTTCCTTATTTGTTTGATCCGATAGGATTTTCTGCTCGTACAATTCAATTCGCAATTGCTTTATTTTTGAACACAATACTAGAAAATGCTCACATATAAATTTATCCTCGCGAAATAAATTAGTATCTATATCCTTCGTAAAAATGGCAAATGATAATCAACTATCAAAAAGATTATGAGTAAGAGTAACATGTTAAAATTATAATTTTAAATAATTTAGTTTAGTATCAAAACATGAACAAAAACAGGCTGAACTCTAAAATTCTGGCTATATTTCTGATCGCAAATCATTTTGTTTAGTAATTGATCATTCATAAGTACGCAACGGCGGATGGGGAGGGAGGAGATCTAAGTTTTTGTGACGTTCCATGTTGAAGGGGTATCCTGTCTATGTTAAAAAGTGTTACTTGGTGGAGGGACGGGTCCGAAAAACGGTTTTTTGCGTTACATAAATGAATGATCCCTAACTTTCTTCATCATCCAATCCTTTTAGAGCACACATGCACGTTCCATGCAATATTGTTAAATACAAATTCAGTTTTATTACATATTTCCACCTATAAATTAGAAGGTCTGCGAAAAGAGATATCATTCCGTTACCAGTATAGTGCTAACTTATAAGTTCACAGTTGACCATAAATCCAGAGATCATTGTGAAATATCAAAGTTGCTTTTAAAGCCGAAGTAATCCAAACAATAAAGTAATTGAATTGTATATACTTACATGTTTATATATATATACATATATGCTTTGTGATACAGTGCAGTCCTTCTATTAGCATAAGTAGCATAAAACCTCAGTCTGACACACCAAAGAGGATTAAATTTGACTTTGCAGATGTGGCGATTTGTAATAACCATCTGTCACTAGATTGATTTTAACCTAAATTGTTCTCATATTATGTTCTTTTGAGACACAACCTTATTTAAAAACTTTACATTTCTTTTTGCTATTCCATTTGTTAACATCACAGCCATAAACATCCGCACAGTTTTATATCTTCCTGAAAACATTAAAAAATCTTGTAAATCTAAAATAAAATTGTGAATTATAAGAGCCCTACAGACAAGTAAAATGAACCTTTTCCTGACCATAATAATTACATTAATCGCTGCATCAACGATTGTCTTTGCAGCAAAAACCGCTACGTTTGGGGAGTCATGTAACTTACAATCTGGCAAATCATGTAACTCCTTTCAAGGTCTAATTTGTCACAACGAAATTTGCATTTGTGAAAATCCTGACAACTCAACCTTTGATTCTGGGCGAAATACTTGCTTGGTCAAAGCAGGATCAAAATGCGATTATGAGAGTCCGAGCAACAATTGTGTGCAAAATGCAACATGTAGAGGGTCATACTCAATAAAGATTAGAGGCGAATGGAATGCTATAGCTGGGAATTGTAAGTGTGACAAATATTTCTTTCCGAGTGAAAATAGCACTTGTGAGATGTGCCCAAGATTTGGTGAAAGCTGTTCCGACCAAATTTCTCAATTTGCAACCGACCTTTTTAAGATGACGTGTGATTCTGGACGGTACAATTGCTCAGGAGAAGATGCGTTTTATGATCCACGGAATGAAATCTGTGTTAAATATTTTGGGTCGAAATGTCATCTTGACTCCGATTGCCCCCAGGATGGAATTTGCACTGATGGGAAATGTGTCTGTAAAGTGATAAGTCGTGTACCGGATTTTGATAAGGAAAGTTGTGTTGATGCGTATCTTTCAAAGTGCAACAATTCTATTCCGTGTAGTACAGAGAAAGGCTTGATCTGTCGTGACGGAAACTGTGAATGTCAATTTATGGCAAAACGGTATTTTGATTTTAAGACGGGAAAATGCTTAGGATATTTTGGGGCAATCTGTGACAACACCACGCTATCCTGTGTCCCAAACGCTGTTTGCGTTCTTGAAGAAAAGACGAAGAGAAACTTGTGCCGTTGTGAGGACGGATATGTGCCTTTTGATAAAAAATGTAATATGTTGGCATATGGACAACCTTGTAATCATTCGGAGATTCATTGTGATAGCCTCGGACCGTTGTATTGTATCAATGGAACTTGTCAATGTGAAACGTTCGAGTACTATGATGAGACCAATCTGAAATGTATGGGTTTAGTTGGTGCTAAATGTAGAACATCGGAGAAAAATTTCTGCACTAAAAATGCCAAGTGCAAGGCAGTACGGGGAATGGATCGTTTGTTAATTGGGGAAGGAGAATGTGAATGCGACAACGGATTTGAAGGAAACGAAAATAGTATGTGTGGTTTTAAAACTATTTATTTAGGCTAAGTAAACTAGATCTTCAAAATAAATAAAAAATAACTTTTGATTTGCTAGTAGTAAATACGCATGAAGAAATTGTGTATTTAAAATATTGTCTCGTTTACATTTAAATAAAAGTTATAATAAATTTTTCCTGAAAGTTTAGGTAAATTGATTTGTTTAAAGTCATTAAGCATTTTCATCCGTTGACTATGAGTTGGTTAATGAGTCTGTTATGCAATGAAAGAATATTTCGAATTGGAAGAATTACGTCATAGAAAAATCATAACTGACTTGATAAATTCAGACTGGTCACAGGTCAATATTACAACAATGAAGTTGAAATTTAATTTGCATATTAATATTTAAGCCTTCTCATGGAAACTCTAATCTACTGCAACAAACTAGGTGTGTAATCTTTAAGCTGATTAACCTTTGTTACGGCTATTAAACATACAAAACAGCTGCCCATAAAATCCAGATCATGCGTATGGTCAAAGCTAACGATCGAAAACTTGAGGGCTTAAAACCTAATCTTCAATAGACTCCATTACTGCCTGATTAATAGGAATTGTTATGATTTGTGATTACGGAATCTCTTAACTTTCGCTATTTGTAGATGAATATGACATCAACCTTCTGCCAGTTAACAATATATATTAGTTTTATTTTATGTATAAATTACAAGCTTTCTTTACTAATTAGTTTTCATGAATGATAGAAATGAAAAATTAACTTGTCACGAGTCTTAGGAAGCAAATTACCAAAAAAGCTACATAATTTACATCAAAATATATTTACAAAGTATTAAAAATTAATTTCACACAAAAACCTAAAACTAGTTGCTTAAACAACTGAGGGTAAGTTTTAAAACCGCCTTGTTCTAGTGAGCTCTTATTATTTTTGACGACTTTCCTATTTTAAGCTCTAGATAATTCCTACATGTTTTGACTTTGATTGTATCAATTCTATCTAGTAAACAAAATAGAATGTGATATAATTATTTGCAAAATTAGCCTTTTAAGATTAGTACCATCTGTTTATCCATGTCTGCTACGTAATTCCATTTATTTCTTCATAACAAATTTAAAAAAACAACCATTCATCCAGGCTAACTTAATATATAACAGTTTCATTTTAAATTCTAACTTCAATTGTCATTATTGTCAAGCTAAATGTATAGCACAAATATTTGATACCAACAATGGGGTGACTCGTATAAACACTTTGCAACTTAATTGTTGCATTTTATACATTCAAATCCAGTAACGCCACACAACGTGGCTACGGAAAAGAATGCAATCTCAACGAAAACTGCAAATCTTGCAATTATCTAACCTGCGTAAACGGACTCTGTATTTGTGATTCTGACTCCTATACCAACGGCACTGACTGCCTGTCGGTTCTGATTGCGGCGCTTTCACTGAAAAGTACTGCATCGAAAATGCATTCTGCCACCGTGATTATCTCCAAGTTGAAATCTCTAACGAAATTGTGACTTACAGCCAGGCTGGAAAATGTAAATGTGAGCCAGATTACTTTCCCATTCAAAACCGCACTTGTCAGAGGAAGCAAGAATTTGGAGAATGCTGCCTCGATGGACCACTGCCTTGTCTTCGGATTCACCTGTGATTCCGGAAAATGCAACTGCTCAGATGAGAATAAATTTTACGACCAAGAGAAAAAAGTTTGTGTGAAAATATTTGGATCTTGCTGCCGATCAGACATGGAATGTCCAACTGGTGGAATCTGCAGTTAAAAAAAATGTGTATGCCAATCGTGAAATCATGTGCCAGACATAAGCAGAAAACTTTGCGTGGGCGGACATCTGTCAAAATGCAGGAATTCGTCATCTTGTGACGCAGATATAGGACTGGTATGTCGTAATGCAAGATGCGAGTGTCAATTTATGGACCATCGATATTTTGACAAAAATGCGGAGAAATGCTTTGGATTTGTTGGGGGATCAAGTGACAATAAAACCCTTTACTGTACTCAAAATGCGGTGTGTCTTAAAGGCGGTAAATTTGGGAGGAGCAGGTGTCAATGCGACAAAAGTTTTATTGCTGTTGATAAAAAGTGTGATTTGAGGTATGGGCAGAATTGTAGTCAAAATGATGATATTGAAGGGAGTCCACAGTGTGATCGGGTGGGATATTTGTATTGTGTTGATGGAAAATGTCAATGTGGTGTTCGTCAGTACTATGATGAGGCAGAATTTAGGTGCAGGGGATTTGTTGATTCTAAATGTAATGTAAAGGAAAGTAATTTCTGTATTTCTGGGGCAATATGTGAGGGCTATAGGGCGTTTGTTTCTATGGGGAAAGAAGAAGGAATTTGTGAGTGCAAAGATGGATTTGAAGAAAGTGAGCATGACTGGTGTTCGAAAAAATCGTGAATAAATTGTAAGTTGGCAAGAAATTTTCATCCGGCGAACTTTGTCTGAATTATCCTCTTTTATTTGTTAATTTTAATTTGTTTACATTAATTATTTACTGCAGCTACAATGCATAAAATGTGTAATTGATCAATCTTTTTGATTGTACGAATGGAAAAGTTGTTGGCCAATTCATTTAATTTGCAGAAACCATTATAATAAGAACTATATGTTTTACAAAGAATTAACTGACTTGAAGAAATGCACTAATTGTTTTTAATTGTACATCTATCGATCTATCTATCTATCTGTCTATTTTCTTACAATAATTGAGTTATCGTAAATCCTACAAATATTCAGATTTGGCCGAGTAAATTGTAGCCATGCCAATCCGATAAATAGATATTATCAAGCATATTTATTTTAAGTTCATATGGATACATTTCGACATTCATAATATTATGTTAACAAGCTAGTAAATTTATCTAAAATTTAGGCTTCAAAATTCAATTGGAAATTTTAAGTTACTCGAAAAGTTTACTTAAATCTGATTTGAAACAAATTTTTCAGGTATATATATATAGTGCTACATACCTATTTCTATACCTCTCAGTTTGTTTTTAATGTCTTTCCTAATTATTTTCTATACTAGTATGGAGAGCAGTACATGCCCTTCTTTTAAAAATGAATCTGTTATACGAAAAATGTAATAGTTTTTTTGCAGTTAATATAGTTATATTCCATGTGCTTATTTCTAGTTGACATTATATTAAGATGCTTGTCTTTTAAAAACTTATCACTGCATTATTTTGTTTTGAGTCACGTCAACTCTTGTTTCATTTAGTTTATCTGATGAAAAGGTATCTTTACAGGTTTTTGTGTTTCTGGTTGTTCCTTAGAACATTTGTCATAAAAAGTTGTAGGTCCTAAAGTCAGTAGCACCAACAAGGTGTTTTTTGTGACCTTTGTGAAATCGCCTTCCATCGTTAGGCATTGAATCTCCTTCCACAAGCTTGTTTTGGATGAGTCAAAGAGATCACCATCTTCAGCAATAAATGGTTCACCATCAAATATTGTCAGGTACTGCTTTTTGGTCTAGTTCAATATTTTCACGGTCAGTCAAGTTAATGGTTGATTCCGTTTCACTTCCCCTCAGTTCTGTTTGCTTCTCAATTAAAATTGCGTGATCGTGATCATGTCTCAACGCGTCAGGTTTATCTGCTTTGATAGCCTGTGGTAGTTTGACTCTATTTTTGTTTACAAAAACAGTATTTCTGTCAGATAGTGACTTAAACTTAACTCTGACAGGATGCACAAAGTTATGTTGAAGTTCACCGAAACGAAAACAGTCGCCAGGAACAATTTGAGATTTGGTAATGTCACTGATTATCTTATAAACTTTTGCCGTAAGAATTTCATTCGTCTCGTTGTCTTCATCCTCTACTCCTAAAAATATCAGGTTCTTTTCGCAAATTTCTATCAGTAAATTTTCTTTTTTACGTGTCAAACGTTTAACTTTTTCTTGTAGTATTTTTGTGTCTCTTTCAAGCTGAAGAATCATATATTCTTGAATTCCCACGGAACTTTTCCTGAGATCTGATACTGTTTCGATTTTTGTTGAAATTTTTTTTCTTAAATAAAATACAATGTACCCTATCGTAATCTTCTCTTCCACGATCATTTCTGCAACACAGACTACTGTTGTCAGAATCGAAATCAAAATCTAACCTATCATCAATGCCGAAATACGTCTTAAGTTTATTAAATCAGGATATCTGACATTTTCATCATTGTCAAAATATACCTCACGATTAAGATTTGTTGAAACAAATTGACCATAAACGGGCCACCAGGCATACAGTCCCGACTCCCGTAAACGTTGACATGTTTGAATCATCCAGGGTCTATTCACTGTATGCATATCAAAGTAATATGGACATGCACTTCTCGCACATGCAAGCACTCAATGTTATATTTTTTAGCTTTTTTTCTGTATAGTGGTAAATAGAAAAAAGTCCATCTAGCCATTCCATCCCAAGAAGACTTCTTTGGTACAAACTCTGTTAAAGGAATCTGCTTTTTTGGTCCACACATCGGGTCCACACTTTCGTAGCCACAAGCGTACCAAGGTCCTGGAGTAAACCCATTTTCTCTGAACTCACTAATTGTGTCAAATGGTCTAAGTTTCTCTTTTACAGTAACCATACCAGTAATACTTGATCCATATAGAAAAAAGAAAATCGCAGCCCCAATAGCCAACAAGAAATAAACTTTCCAGTTCCCTTTTGTGTTTGGCGTCTCTAGAAAATATGACTCTAAGAATCCCTTAACATTTACTTTCCCGTTTATCAGTGTTGCTATTGCCGCACAGGTAGCCCAGCAAATTGCTAGCAACCTCCATGTTGACTTTGTGAAAGGTGCTATCCAAACATCAAAGTCCATTATGGCGTCTGGATTGTAACCGTTGCTGTAAACGCAGTAGTACCACACATATCCTGTATAGTACTGAAGAAACAGAGTAGAAACATGGTTGCTTCCCCATGTTAAATCATATTCTCTCTGATAAAGGAAATTAGATTTGTATTCGTAACCGGAATATGAAATGTTATGAACTTTGCTCAACTCAATTGCCAGCATTTGACCGGACCAACAATGATCACCCTTGCGAAACAGATCATATCGTCGTGTTTTGTAGATAAAATCACACAAAAACGTTTTTGACTTACTGTTTTCTCTCATGCGGGAGGTAGAGTCTTTAAAGAGGGCAGGTATTCTTAGGTTGTTGCCAGACCAAAATAAGTCTTTGTGGAAATTCCTTACTGTCCCGTAAACTGCAAAGATTTGTTTGAAGTCGTTGAATGTTTTTGTAACGCCGGTTTTGCAAAAATGGTTGCAGTAAATCTGATATCTGGGCTGCGGCTTAAATTCAACAAATAATTTTAAAGCAATACTGTTTCGAAAGTACCCATCTTCCACGTCGTCCTTCAGTTGTGGGCTTTTGTGCAGACATAGTTGAGTTCCTGCTTCTTCTCGCACGTTTTTGATCCAATTTATATTGAAATCACTAACAAGGATTAGTACTATGGTGTCGATACTACTCAACAGATACTTTGTGGTATCTAGTTGGCTGTACCTACCAAATAGAGATTCATATGAGTTACATATGATGTTGACCGGTACAATAATCACTGTTTTCTGCGGAGCTGTGTATTTAAAAATAAACCAATAAAATTGGATTCCGTGAGATTCTTTTAAAGTTACTTGCGTATGTTTTAATACAAGTGGGTAGGAAATTTGTTCTGGAATTGTTTCTAATCCGTGAAAAACGTAAGTTGCGGAAAATGTCGAGTCGACTTGTTCTAACATTGATTCTAAATCTATGACGCAAATTGAACTAACAATGCAACTGAAAATTAATGTTAAGCGTATCATCGTAAGGTTTAAGGACATTTTAGGTCTTAAGAATCTTAGAGGTTGATTGAAAACAGGTAGTTTTAGAGATCAAAGTGACACGGTGAACTTTGAACACAACAAAAAGTTATACCTGTACTAATGAGTTTAAGAAAACCTGGAATTATGAGAAGCAAAACGTAATCTTCAATATAATCAGTTTTCAAAGTAATACTTTGTGTTTGATAAAAGAATCTAATTTTTGGTAGCACACTATCAAGCTTGAAAGCACAAATTCCAATTTTTTAGTGGCTATGGTAAGTTATATTATATTAGTTTTTTTGATTTTCATTCTTCAAATGGAGAAAATAAAACTCCTAAAATTTAGCATTGAATCTCTGGTAGGCTATGTGCAAGAAGAAAATATATTTTAAGAAGTCAAGAGTTTTCAAAGCTTAATAGTAAAAATCATGTAGCATAACCATGTCGATTACTTACAGTAATAAAGCTCTTTATTGGAAAAAACTTCCTAAACTATATTTTTCCCTATAATTAGTATCTTACGGTTTATTTTAGGTTAGTTATATGAATTATGTACTATAAAATTAAATGTACTGTCTTCTGAATTGATCACACTTTCTCAAAAACGCATATGTTCAATAATTGCCTTTGTCAAAGTAAAATAACTGCACACGCTAAAGTGAGACTAATTCTGCCGTATAAAATACTACATGAATTATAACACGAGTAGATTATTACTAATGTACGTCAGCCAACACAGTTATTCAAGTCATAGTGATCCATATATTTAACCAAAGAGGGCTATGAATGGTTATGGCTACTGCTACTTTTATATGGTGTAACAATTATAGAGATTATATCAACGAAGTACGCTGCTTAAATATTTCTGTAAATTGAAGCCTTTTATCGCAATTACGTGTTCAAAAAATGAACAAATACTGGGGTTGTAGGTATGTATTTAAGGAGAAAGCGAAAGACTGAGAGAAGAAATGATCTTAGGTTATATCGCGAGGAAATGCTACTAAAGAGAATGTATTCCATCTAAAGCACCCGTAAAGTATATGTTCAGGTAAGGCAACATATTTTTAGTCGATAGTCGCCACAACCAATCTATTTTAAAATACGATTAGTTTGTGTAAAATTTGGTATGAGAAAAGACTGGTAACTACTTTGCAATGTACAATTGTATCAAGTAAAAACGAAGGCCATGTTTTTCTCTTTTCAGTCGATGTTGTTTTTTAAGATGGCCACATTCTGATAACATAACATTCTTCCTGCCTTCAAACTCTGTTTAAAATATAATAATAGTGTCTACATATGTGCTCTCCTGTTACTAACTGCGCAGCAAACACAATTCTAGTTTCGTCGTATATTTAGCTTTCTTAATTAACTATACACGTGCATCCTGTTTTCAAGTTTAGGATCCTAATAGCAACCTGGGTTGACTAAAATGCTTTACTCTGGGTATATGATGCGACATCCTCAATTTTCTGTTAAAGATTAACAATGTACCAGCCCAACAGTGGTATGATTTGAGTGATTCCTTATTAAAATATTTAAAAATTTAAACACAGGAAAGCAAATTAAATTCCATTAAGCTATCACTCGAATTAGGTAAACCCTGTATTTCGGCTTTGATTTGTCAAGTTTTTTGAACGTGTCAAAATAAAGAGTTCTCTGTTCTACTACTGAACTTATTACTATTTCCTTATTATTCTCTGTGTTTGTAGCTTCATCACTATCAATTTAATTTAGGAAATAAACAAAACTGTCGTCAATTTGCCATTACCAGCAGTTCTAATCTGTACTAGCTCAATTTTACCACTATATATTTAGTACAAACTAAGGACAGTCATAACGCTCTATATATTCAAATAATACATGCTAAAGAGAAAGTACACGATGAGTTGGTATGAATACTGCTAATTGTGTATTGTGTAACAATTATAGCGTTTATATTAAACAAGTACCCCGGCTTAAATATGTATGTGAACTGAAACCTTTTTAGAAAATAACGTGTTCAAAAAATAAAGAAATACTGGAGTTGCAGTTGATGTAAAAAAATTGTATTTTAGGAGAAAGCGAAACAGTGAGCGGTGAAATATTAACAGATTATATTGCAAGGAAATATATTACTGAAGAAAAATAATTTTACTGAAGGTTAGCCAGCATATTTTCAAGCGATAGTCGCGACAACCAATCTATTTTAAAATACGATTAGTTTGTGTAAAATGTTTACAAAGTTTATATTTGATATGAGAAAAGACTGGCAGCTACTATTCAACGTACAATTGTATCTAGTAAAAACGAAGGCCATGTTTTTCTATTTTCAGTCGATGTTGTTTTTTAAGATGGCCACATCCTAAGAACATAACATTCTTTCTGTATCCAAACTGTGTTTGAAAAATAATTACAGTAAATTTTTTGTTACGTGCTCACCTGTTACTAACTGCGCACCAAGCACAATTCTAGTTTCGTCGTATATTGAGCCTCCTTGCCTACTTTACACGTGTATCCTGCTTTCAAGTTTGGGACGCTAATAGAAACCTGCAATGACGGAAATGCACTGCTTTGTGTATATGATGCTACGTCGTAAATTTTTAGTTAAAAATCAACAATATGACAAAACAGCAATGATATGATTTGAGAGTGGTTGCGTATTAAACTTTTAAAAAGGTATACAGAGGAAAGCAAATTAAATTGCATTAAGCTATCGGTAAGCTAATTAGGTAAACCCGGTAAGTCGGCTTTAATTTGCAAACAAATTTTTAAAATCGCCAAAAAAGATTTTCTGTATTTACTATTACTGAGCTTCTTATTATTTTCTATGTGTTTGTAGCTTTGTCACTATCAATTTAATAAAAAAACAATGAAACTTTTATCAAATTGCCATTGCCGCCAATTCTAATCTGTACTAGCCCAATTTTTTAACTATATATTTAGTACAAACTAATGACAAACAGTTTAAGAATTCATTAGACAACAGCTAAAATAATGTGTAAAGAATACAGAAATTATATGAAATCAGAACCACGGCTTATTATGTTCTAAGAATAGAATTCATCTAACATAATAACATATTCAAACATGAAGAAAAATTCCAATTGCGTGTGCAACAGTATTTTGGCAGTTTAAAAAGAAACCACCACATTGAGAAATGAGATATTATTTGATTATTTGCGAGGAATTATGCTACTGAAGAATAGGCATTCGTATTCATAACTGGTTATCATTTTTGGTAGCTTCCTCTATAAAAATTAAGATTAAACGTAAAAAAATGAGGCTGTTCTTTTCCATATTTAGCTCAGTAATCGTCACATTTCAAATATGGGATTCTCCTGTTCATGGGACCCAACGTGGCTAAGGAAAGGAATGTAATCTCAACGAAAACTGCAAATCTTACAATTACCTAATCTGCGTCCACGGAATCTGCATTTGTGATTCCGACTCATATACCAACGGCACTGACTGCCTTTCCTATGTCGGCTCTGACTGCGGTGCTTTCACTGAAAAGTACTGCATCGAAGATGCATTCTGCCATCGTGACTATCTCCAGGTTGATATCTCTGAAGAAATTGTGACTTACAGCCAAGCTGGAAAATGTAAATGTGAGCCGGACTACTTTCCCATTGAAAACCGCACTTGTCAGAGAAAGCGGGAATTTGGAGAATGCTGCCTCAATGGACCACTGCCTTGTCTCCCCGGATTAACCTGTGATTCTGAAAGATGCAACTGCTCAGATTAGAATTCATTTTACGATGAAGAAAAAAAAGTTTGTGTAAAAATATTTTGATCTTGTTGCCGCTCTGACATGGATTGTCCAACTGGTGGAACTTGCAGTTTGAAAAAATGTGTATGCCAATCAGGAAATCATGTGCCGGATATCAGCAGAAAATTTTGCGTGGGCGGACATCTCTCAAAATGCCGGAATTCGTCATCTTGTGCAGCAAATATGGGGCTGGTATGTCGTAACGGAAGATGTGAATGTCAGTTTATGGACCATCAATATTTTAACAAATATGCGGAGAAATGCGTGGGATTTGTTGGGGGAACATGTGACAACAAGACGCTGGTCTGTGGTCCAAATGCGGTGTGTCTGAAAGGTGGTAAATTTGGAAGGAGTAGGTGTCAATGTGACAAGGGTGATTATGAATAATTAGATGCTAGAAGCAGTAGCAGGAACAACCGGATGGGTTTCTGTTTACAGTGAAGTTCCGAGAAATGCAATTGTGGGTGGTAGCCATCCTGCTGGGTTTCTAGAGTATATATGCAGAGCACAAATTTCTACTAATCTAATTGCGGGAAACTACAATCCCTTAATGAGAGCTTGTTACATTGCTACAGGTAGAGCAAACTCAATTTTTAGTATACTTTATATATTTTGGTTATAATATAATATATTTTGAAGGAAATAATGATATTAATTTAAATTAATTAATTTAATAAACAGATCAAGCGGAATATATGATTAGGCAAGGCATCGAACTGCTTGTGGCACATATTAGTGACAAGTCTCCACAGAACTGATTGACGTGCTCATTTCTAATGTTATAAATAAATGAATATATTAACACAGACACTTTAAATTCAGAAAATGTTTAAATTTAGAAATGGAAATTAAAAATTTCCCTAATATCGTATTACTAACATATGAATAATGCATTGATTAATAAAATTAACAAAATAAAAAAGATATTATGCGTTCTACTTCAATTTGCTATGCTACTGACCACTGGAATTATTCTTTCAGTCATACTAACAACTGATTTTTATTTACTAATCCTAACAGCTGAAAGGAGTCAATTGATTAAGACAAAGTGGAAGGATGAGAATGTAGTTTTAGGTTTGGTTTAAAACCAGTATTATTGGGAAAGCGGAGTTTTTACAAAGAACATTTTTTCAATGCAGAATATTGGTTTTAGAAATAGTGCATATGGAACCGTGACTAAAGCATCCCGCTCAGATTACAAATCTTTGCTGTTTGTTTACATTGCCAACGTTTTCTTAACATTTGGGAAACAAAATTTCTGACGAGAGTACAATGAATAGAATGAATAGAATAGAATTCGTATCAGTCCACCCATCTACTCTACTCCGATAGTCTCTCATTTTTTAACCGACTGATCCAAATCCCTCAGCACAAAACTATCTACATCCAGATTTTCCCCAGAAAACAAAGTCGCACAAATTCTTTCTCTATCAAAACCTTGGCATTTTGCAACTTTTAAAAATGATAGTGTTAACAGGAAAATATGGATACTCCAAATATGATTATTACACATCTTAACACCCAATTTGATACCAAAATAAATTATAAAATGTAGAAATATTATTCGTTCCGTTTGTACAGCAGCTGTAATATATTGTTATTTTGCAATATAAAGTGATTAAAAATGCACTCCACTGAAACGTTTAACCCAAAGTATTTCATGTACTAATGACGGATAAACAGTTAAATAATTTTTTGCTCGACAAATATAGATATCAAATGACATGAAATGATACGAGTTCTCTTTTGGAATGAAATTTCATCACTCAAAACAAAACACAAGTATCATAAAAAATATAAGCTTTTAAGCTGTATAGAAAAGAGGAAACCAATCTCAATAAATAAGTCTCTTATCTTAAACTGACTGTGACGTTGTGCTCAGGTATCAGTTTTGATAACAAATGATGATATGTACATATTTTTGTAAAATCAAACATTAAA
>JAQIXW010002624.1:0-14939 GCA_034700685.1 Willowsia buskii | reverse complement strand
GATTTTATGAACGTATTCCAGAATAGAATACGTTTTCGTGCGATAAGCGATTTGAATATTGATTTGAGCCACTGCACCTTGTAGCATTGCATATTTGAAAACCCAAGCAGGAGAAATATTGGTAGGTTGTAGCTTGAGATAGTTGAGCGTATATACGTGGATGCACAATGCATGATGGAAAACGTAAATTGAAACAGAATTATAATATAGATGCCCATGATGAGTTGTTGATGCATCTTTAATTTTAATTTTTGTTGTGAGGAACCAAATTAAATGGTGAACTCGATTGTGCTTGATTGAAATTGAAACTGAGAGAGAACGGGAGAGAGATACGAATAATAGTGAGAGAGAGAGAGAATCATCAGTATCAGTTACAGGCTTTTTTGAATGCATTTTTAAGGGAAAATTTTAAGTTTGTTTGAGAACTGAGCGTTTATTTGTGTGTGTGTGTGTGGTTGCGGACCTTCGCGTTGAGTCCCTTGCCCTTATACATTATAGTCTTTTGATGGAAACTCGGAATTTTTAATGCGACATTAAATTTCAAGCTTAAAAAGTACATTTTATGACTTTGATTTTGAATATTTATTTAAAAATACGCGTGCTAATTAGGAGTAGGAAGTATTTTGGTTATGTGGTGTGTCGACTCATTTTTACGGTACTTGTGTCACTGCCTTATCTGGTTGAATTGGCTGGGAGAAGTAGAATTTTTTTAAAATGCGTCTAGTCTCCATCATGAACATTTAATCCATTAGTAATTTGAATTAGTTTAAATAAATGAAGTATTTGGCTTTTTGTCACAATCGCTACCTTTTCATGCTAAACACAATGTCTGATAGTAAACTGGTTGCATAATACACCATTTTGTTGATAGTCAAAAATATAGATTGATTAAATTGCATTACGTCATGATAATTTTTTATTGGCGATTATCAGCAATTTTTGCGAATTGTAACAATTTAATGTATTAGTCATTAGCTAATTATCAAGTTTGATCGGACGAGTAATAAATGTACGTACGTTAATTGATATACCTCTTTCATTGTTTCACCTTACAGATCTCAACAGTGTCGAGCGGTGTTAAGTGGAGGTTCTGCCCGTAATTGTGGAAACTCTGGGTGTCCTTCATTACCGCCTCACTTAAACTCAAGAGGTTTGAACGGAAGTCATCCCATTCCATTCGCATTTCTCAATCCAAACCCAATAAACAGTTTGCAGGGATCTCCCTCAGGAGCTTCTGCTTTAATTCCTAGTGGTCCACCTCTCGGGGATCCGAACACTTCGTCGCTTCGCATTTGTGACCCTCAGCATACATCCTGTCCCTCTGTTTCGACACCAGTGAATATTAGTATCTCACCTTTGATTACGTCGAGACAATCCCTACCTTATTACACTCGTGGAGGTCATAAGTTTTTACGTACTCGTGCTAGAAATCGTGGAATGAGCATGGGTCAGAAAGTTTCAGGTTAGTAAAGATAAAAGATGACACATATAGTGCATAGTGTATATTGTTACATCTTTTGATGTTGGAGTTGGAACACATACATTTAACATGCTTGTTTGATCTCATTAGTTGGTGGTGGGAAGACGGTGGGAAGAGAGACCACCCCACGTACCCCAGGACCTAGAGAATTGGCGGAAGAACTTACCCCACCAGCTCGGTTAGATATGTTACTAGATATGCCTCCAGTTTCCAAAGAAGTCCAAGTTAAAAATGCATGGAATTCAGAAGATAGATCACTCAACATTTTTGTAAAGGTATGTCCTACTATCAATCATATAAAGCATGCTATACATACTATGATGTAGTTCTGGGAAATCTGTGGAACATGCCTACAAAGTATGGTTTGGGACAAATTATAGGAGGATGACAAGCTTACATTCCATCGGCATCCAGTTGCCCAAAGTACGGATTGTATACGTGGTAAAACTGGATTCAGCAGAGGACTTCATGTATGGGAGATACATTGGTCAACTAGACAGAGAGGTACCCATGCGGTTGTTGGAGTAGCGACTCAGGAAGCTCCTCTAAATTCAGTGGGATATCAGGTAAAACATTAGGAATTAACGTGACACTATATATATTTGATATTCTGAAGACAAACTTTTATATAAGGTTCAGTGCTAATCCTTTCTCTGACGTTGTCACATTGCTTTACAGAGTCTAGTAGGTAGTAACGATCAATCCTGGGGCTGGGATTTAGGACGTAACAAACTTTATCATGATAGCAAAAACACGACATCAGGGACGAGCTATCCTGCACTATTGAAACCCGACGAAAGCTTTGTTGTGCCCGATACCTTCCAAGGTAATGTAACATTTTCCTTTCGCACACATATCAAGATTTTAAAAATTATTTCAGTGGAAACTTGAACCTAATCCACTTTGTGTGTAAATTTTCCAGTTGTGTTAGATATGGATGAGGGAACCCTAGCATTTGTTGTCGACGGTCAATATTTAGGACTAGCGTTCAGAGGACTGAAAGGAAAGAAGTTGTATCCTATAGTCTCAGCCGTATGGGGTCATTGTGAAATTACGATGAAATACATCGGTGGTCTCGAACGTAAGTTAATATAATTAAATTACCTCATACATATCTGATGAAGTTTTACTTGCAAATATTTCAAAAGGTTTATTATTAATCACATGTGTATTTTATTCTCATTGTAGCCGAGCCGCTTCCCTTAATGTTCTTGTGTAGGAGAGTTATCCGCCAATGTATCGGAAAGGAAAGAATTCACCGTATAAATGAACTGAATATTCCCCCTGCAATTAGAGATTATTTGCTTTATAAGTAAGTTATCTAATTAAGACAAAAAAAACTTCTTGCAGTTTGATTTTCAAACGTTTTACTAAACTCTTCACTTTCTTAATTTGTAGGGAGAGACGGTAACCTCTAAGCTCACATGTGACCAACCCGTCTTTTAATTCTTAACAATCATCATTTAGGGGCGAAAAAATTCCTTTTTGACCGTGCATTTTTATTAGGTTTAAGTGTTAGTGATATCTTGGCAGGTGTTGTATAGTGGAAAACTCGATTATTTTTTTCTTCAACGTTGTACACAAGTACATATAATTATTGTATAACCGTTTCTGATTGTGACAAAAAGAACAAGCACTAACACTGTTCTTTATAAAATATAGATATTATGATTACATCAACTATACTTCTAGCTGTAAGTTTTTACAAAAAATGTGGTTATATACGATATTGGAATTTACTATTACATTACTACTGCATATTATTGTTACATCCGTATATATTCTACGAACAAAAAAAAAACCATTTTAAACACTTTAGCCAAGATAGATCTCGGTTTATAGCTTTGAGTTTAAACTCTACTATGTGCAACGTGTAATTAATTATTATTATTATTTTACTCCAGCAAATGAACGGCGAAAGAAGGATTGTTTTCATTTTTCTTTAGAATATTGTATGATAAACCAAGCTAATAATAATTGTTAAATTTAATAATTATTATTAAGTTCAGAGTAACATCAGCTTACAATAAATTCGTTCGTATGAAAAAAGAAATCATAATACTATCTGCCATTGAAGTGCCGAAATATTTTGTGTACATGTTCATCACTTTTACGGTAGTCCTTTCCCATTTCTGTTCCATCGAACGCTCATTAATCGAGTTGACAATGAAAGGCAGCTAATTTTCCATCAAAGCGTAGGATGCATTTAATCAATCACACAAAGATACAAATTGAACTTTAAAAGGTAAAAATTAATGAGTAGAAGTTTTTTTCTTCATAAAAATGCAAACAAAAATTGCAATATCACTTTCAATTGTTCGTTCATTTGCTGTAGTAGGAAAACATCTCTGTGAGTATAAATCCTTCTATTTACATCACGATAATGAAACAAGGTAATTATATCACTTTAAACTCTGTCAATTGTATTAAAGTTTGAGGGAAAGGATAATTTTTTTCCAGAAGACGTTTGTAAAATTTAAAGTATAAAAATCATTGTGTATAAAATTAATTACAATTAATTTCGACTTTGCTACTACTCCACTTTCGCAGATAAACAAGTAATTAAGGATTTTTTGTTTTCCTTGTTGATAATACATTACTTATTATGCTCAGTTTTGACTTTTTGTTGAATATACGTTACATTTAGAAGTAATCTTTTCAGTTTTTTACCCTCTGCGTTCTACTAAATGATGTTGATAATGTGTTTTTCAAAAATATGTGTTGTTATCAGTGCAGTTATATTTATGATAATGAATTTAGAGCTCGGTCTTGTAGATTTTGTAAATAACACACGTACACCAGCCACACAAGAACACATTTTTTGCATTCTCACACGACAACACATTATGGAAAGAGATATAAGCATTTAGTAGAGATCACGGATAGTTGATAGGTGCAAAAATTAATTAAAAGATTTAAAGCACGCGTTTATTAATGTCTGATGATGAGTTGATACAATATTAGTTAATGTGCATAAGTAGTTATAATTTTGAAGTCATATTCAAGACTGCCGTGTTCATCCATTACGTTTATCACAGAGAGTGAGAGAGGATAGAAATCTCTCTTCTTTGATGATCACTTTTTTTTGTCGACTTTCTTTATACCCGTCTTACTGATGATTTTTAAATGTCATCTCATATAATAATTTTTTTTTCAAATGACTCAGTTCATTTTTTTCAGTGGTCCATTATTATGTAAGTTTCTTAGGTGCCTACTTTTCTTTCGATATGGCAAATCTTATAATATTTAGTCATTCTTTTTTCGCTTCGTGACGCGTACTTAAAATCCCAAGTGTGGGCATTCCTGTTAAAATAGCTGACAAAATGTGTGTATCAGAATCTTTCTGTATGTGTAAAAAATATTAATTAAAATATGATTAACGATAGGATTTTCTTCCTTGACAAACGTATATAATTTCAAAAATCAAAATGTATTGATCACGCTAAACTATATAAATGGGAAAGTTTTGGTTTCTTAAACTGTCTTTGTTCTTGTCCCTAGTTGGTATGTAATCTTTCTACGAATGTCTTATTTTATGCCTTTATATTGTCCCTCCCGAGTGACCGGACCCAGTGAAAAATAATGTACAATATTTAGTAAATTTTTTGTCGTCTTGCGTCGTTTTGCGAAAAAAAAAAACACTTCTCAACATAAAACAATTGCACTCGTATAATATCGTAATTAATTTTTGAAACTGAAACATTATTACCTCATCAGACGTCATTTCTATGATGTAAAAAAAATGAGAAGAGTCTCAATCGAAATATGAAGGGAGAGATCGCGAATAACTTTAAGTTTGTTTTTTTACTGGAAAGTTTTTTTTTCTCTCGAGTCCTCGTCGTCGTCCTCGTAGATTAAAAATGTGAAGAATGTAAAACCATTTGTAACGAGTATCGAATCTGACTTTTAGCTGTACAACTTTAAATATATAATTGCTTGTAAGATTTCCTTGTTTTTTTTGTTGGCAAAGATGCATCTATTCAAATTCAAAAGCAACGAATTTTGTGTACTCTATTCTATACTATTAATTACGATATAGTGTAGGTGTACTCAAAAACAACATACGCCAAAACTCAATATTATTACTACTCTTATATGTATTGTCATCATCGTATGTACCATTTAAAAAAAGAGGATATTTTACTTGTGTAAACTTTATTCGATGGTCATTTACAGCAAGGATTGTAGCAACAACAGGAAAGAGAAAAAGTGGAAAGAAATCGTTTGTACATGCAAAAATGAAAAATATATTATTATGACTTGTATTGTATCCTACCCTTTATCTCGTATAAGTAGGTATTGAAAACCGTGTACCGTATATAATTTTTAAGTTAGCTACTCTATATATTACATGAATTATAATTGTGTTATATACTTGATTACTATTGTAATAGAAGATAATCGTATGATTGTGAGAGGAAAGCAAACAATTGGAGAGAAACAATATGATGATGAATTGTTTGATGAGGTGAGACGAACGACTGCTTTTTTAGTGTTTAAGACTTAAGACTTTGTAAATGATCTTATAAATCTCTGAGATCAGTTTGTTCTCTTCTATCTTTGTAGCAGACCAAGACGTTGATAAATACAGAAAAAGATAATTTCTGCGTGAAAATCTGAAAGAGGATGAACTATATTATGCATTATTTTGTGGCATTCATATTATGTGTTGACAAGTTTCACAAAAATATATCATGCGAAGATCATTTTTTATTCCGATACCTAGCGCAAACGCGTTTTACATAGAGAAACTCAACTGGCAATGACAATTTATCACAATATTTGTGTTGCATTAAAACAATTCATTATTTACAATCATTGGGATACTGCTATAGATTCAGTTATGCATATCAAATCATTGGCTCAAGAAGATAAGCACCAAATAATTATAAAAGTTGAACAACAGTACAGACGCAAACATAAATAAAAATACTGAAGAAGATTGCTTCTTACTGTCAAGTTTATAGGAAAAAAGAACGTTCTTTTGCACTATGAAAAATTAATAAAGTTAAATATTAAGACGTATACGTTAATTTCACTGTTCTGTGGGCTCCACGATGCACCAGTCACTGTCAGAGTTGGATTTATTTGAAGAAGAAGAGTTTTTCCGTTCAACGGAGTCTTTAGAGCTGGAATTCTCGTCCTCTGGGGATGGAGAAGTTTCCACTTTACCTACAGCTTGCTCTTCCTCCGTAGATGCTGTAATGTTTCCTTGTTCCCCTGAGTCTGCAGCCTGGCTGTCAGTGGCAGCGTCTGCAGGAGTATCTGGCTTTTCTTTTTTCTTCTTAATTAACTCCGCCACATACTTGAATCTTGCCATACATTCTTCCTAGAGAAAGGCAGAAATTTATCATTTTAAATACAAGAAACCGTAAGAGTTCCTCGAAAAATCAGATCTTTAGTCAGTTATACAACTTACTTTGGATCTACCCGGAACCATCGTTGCGATCTTATCCCATCTCTCAAGAGACCCTTTAGGATACACAGAGAGCGCTTTTTCTAAGTACTTTTGCTCTTCTGCACTCCAGTTTGCTACATTTTCAATATCACCAGCAGCGGCAGCAATGGCATCAGCTTTCCCTCCCTTGGTTTTCACCTTAACTTTTACTTGTGGTTTTGCTGCTGCTTCTTCTTCCTCTTGTCGCTTGGATAGACGCTCCATGACCTGAACAATAATTGATTTAATGATAAGCGTCTCTACGTTAACACAAAAAATGTTAACTTTTTAGGGCATTCATTTGTACCTTTTTGGCCATAAAAATAACTTCCGGAACAGGTCTTCTTAAAGCATCAGAAATTTTGTCCCATCTCTCTGGGGTTCCTCCAGGAAATTTGTTACATAGCTTTGCCAACTCTCCCAGGTCCTCATCGGTCCAGAGACTACCGCTAAGATATTTTGGCTTCACAGGTACCTTTACAGTTTCTTGATCCTCCTGTGCTTCCTCTATCAAGTCATCTTCATCGCTTCCTTCTTTCTTTGGAGCCACAAATGTTTTCCGTTTTCTAGGCTTCTTGGGTTCCTGTGCAAGACGCTGTTGTTCTTCCATAAGCTTTTGAAGGCGCTCTTGCTCTCTTGCTTCTTCCTCTTTTTGCTCCTTCACATACTGCATATGCGCTATGATGTCTCCAGGTAAGTTGAAGATTAGATATTTTATTCCGCGAAGGATTTGGAAAGGGGCTATATTCCACAGACTTTTACAGAACATAAGAACGATTCGTTATTATTTTCTTTATTTTGGGACATGATAACAACATATAATGCAAGTTGGCAAGTTTACCTGGGCTTTTTCAAATAATGCTCCAGTTCTGCCTCAATTTCACTAACCGATGGTCCATCTTTCTGAGCTTTCCTCGAGCGTTGTTTTTGTCTCAGTTTATATTCAATGCTCTCTCGCTAAAAAAACAATTTTTTTATTGAGTACAACATATTTCACTACAAAGCTATAAAAAGCTGTCAGTAATACATACCAAGGATAATCTCTTTTCAAAATAGGAAGCCCATCCAGCCAAATATTGCCCGACAGAGATAATGCCCAAAAGAATCACGGAGACTTGCCACAAAGCAAGTTTTCTAGCTCTTCTAAAGTAGAATATTGGCTGCCTCCAGTTTGGAAGTCCATTTTCCAGAACATCGTTGTATGCTTTACGGAGATTTTCATCCTTCAAGACTTCATATACTCCAACAAGCTACAGAATGAAATTTGTATGAGAAAACAGGTACCAAATATTCGATCTTTAATTGGATTCGTAGGTTTACTAGCTTACTTGACGAAATTTCTCACTAGCGTCAGGAGCAGGATTTTTGTCTGGATGTAGTTTAACGGAAAGTTTCCTATAGGCTGACTTGATTTCTTTGGAAGACGCGTCCTGAAAAAAAAGAACACATTTTTAAAATCACAAGTGCATTTTAGTGAATTTTAATTCCTAGAGCATTTAAAAAACACAAATTCCAACCTGCGGCACTCCTAGCACTTCATAGAAATTCTTGTTCAGTTCCTCTACAAGATCAAACATTTCAAACTCTGCATTGTCCCAAGCATAACTCTTTCCAATCGGTCCATTTTGACAGAAGCTCGATATTAAAATGAAACTTAAAGATAACCTAAATATCCATCTAGAAGAAACGCCTAGCACCTCCATTTTGTCTTAAAATTAAATCACAACCCTGCGCTAAAGAAAGTTGACAAAGAGAAAGAGTTGAATTCCCCAGCTTCAACATTAGTTAACTGAAGACTCTCATCCCCTCCTCTCTCAAACGTCTAGGAGAGAAATGATAATATAATCCAAGCACACCTAGCCTCTGACTTTACTACTGAGTTTAATTACTAAACTGCACACAAACCAGTCCAACCACAAGTTACAGCAAAAGATAAATGATAATTAACGAAATTTACGATCAACGACAAGAAATATACAAAAACATATTGCACGAGTAATAATCTCACTTCACTGTACTTACACAATTATAGTTAAATTACCCTATCAAAACATAAAATATGAATAGTCCCGACTATTAATCACATTATCGGTCTTTTAACTCGTTACTCATTTAGTCGTAGAACGATTATCAACAATGCGTTAAATAAACATTAAAACAGGTGATCATTTGTTGTGTTTGTAGACGTGTATTGTATTCTGTATTGTGTTATGAGAAAAACGAAGCATCTGTGAACCAAAATTAGAGAGATGAGATACGTAAGCAGATGATGACCATAGACCACCGTAGTACGTGCGTACCACTCTCGAGAGAGAACAGAAAGTTTGTTTCGCTGCTTGTGGTTGTGTTTTGTGTTATTGATTTCCCATGTATTCATTACATGCTTGTCATTGCTGCTTTGGGGTACTTTAAAACTGCACCAATTCACTTCTCTGTAATTTATGAACTCCAAACATTTTCTAAACGAAAAAAAAGTGTTTCAGTGTTTCAGTCAGTTCAGCTCGAAAAGTGCACTGAAGAACAAAACTACAAAAGCGTCTCGAATTCTCGAACAAGCGAAAACGTAAGTTAAAGGACGTAATTAAACATTAAGGTTAACCCAGAGATTCCCATTTAACAATGACTGGAAGAAATGTTGGTTTGGTTGTTGTCATTATGATAGATGATCAATAACTTTAAAATTAATTATAAAGCCTTTTTGGTTTTTCAACAGCGACACATTTGGTCGTCATTCAACCTTGGAGAGCGAGAAGGCAGTACGTTTCTATCGACAGGACACAAGACAGGGACACTTGACACTTAGGATCACCAGTGACAAGCTAAAATGGCAGATGATTATGAGCCAGATGAGTAAGCCATCCATATTAAATTAAATGTTGAAATACCCATCTATTATTTATTATATTTATTCGCATAATTCTTCATTCTTGGATTTTATTACCCTACAAAATCTGAGTCGCCGGTAAGCTTGGAAGCTTGGTACATGATGAATAATGTTCGTTGTATTTTTAATTGTTTTATAGTGTTGGTGGGGATATGGGCGCTGATGATTATGATGACCTAGTAGATGATGCGGAGCAAATGGATGATTTGAATCAAGATGATGTAAGAATGAATGAATAGAATTATAGTATATTATAGATATTGTAGTTCATTATTACTGCAGTATAGTGGTATGTGGTAAAGCATATTCATTTGATCCGACTAGGTTAATCACATAATTGCTTTAACTAGTACTTATTGACTTACTGAGTTGTATTTTTAAATTGTGAATAGGATGGGGAGAATGTAGACTTACTAAATGCTGGAGAGGGAGGCGGTATCGGACCTGGAGGAAGCGTGGCCCCAGAAAAGCGCATTACTACACCATACATGACCAAATATGAACGGGCTCGGGTGCTGGGAACAAGGGCATTACAAATCGCTATGTGTGCTCCTGTTATGGTAGAACTGGAAGGGGAGACGGATCCTCTTCAGATTGCAATGAAAGAATTGAAGCTTCGAAAAATCCCTATCATTATTCGGAGATACCTTCCTGATCACAGCTACGAAGATTGGGGAATAGATGAACTGATCATTTCTGATAATTAATTTTTATTTTGATGCCCAGGACCGTTAACTACCTTCATGTTTCGGTTTCAAATGTTGATGATTAACTATTGTTCTGTACATCGTATTTTTATGAATTTAAGCGTTTATATCGTAGAGTATACAATGGATCTTCTTCTTTTTTTTTTACAAAATTTAATGTTCATAATTATAATGAAATAAAATTACAAAAAAACTTAAAATCTTACATTACAGGCACGTCATTCCAAGCATTCAAACCTTATTTTTATGTATAAAAAACCAGGACACATTTAAAACAAATAATAATTAAACTTACTTCAAATAAATGTATTCGTTCAATGTAACATTATTCATTTTTTCACACAATGGGAAGAGATATCAATAGCCATATTATACATACTCTTCCTCATGTAATAAAAACTATTTTCTAAGTTGGTACTATCTAAACATTCAATCATTACAATAATACAACAGTAATTAAACATTTTGTCAACAAATAATATTAGAAGTTTAAAAAGCGTACTAAGGTGCACTGTAAACGTATTTAATAGTTATATTAAAGTCGGCTAATCGAAAAATGTGCGTTTCTGAGAGCGAGTTTTCATAACCTCTTTTGGCGAATCATCAGTGAAGTATATTTTCTTTCCATTACTGCGAACGCGATCCACATTGGAAACGGATGGAGGTGCATGAGGAGTATATGGCGACTTTAAGGTTTTTACCTTGGATCTATAAGTTCCTCCTGAACTATAAATTTTTTCTTCTTGCGGTCTGTAGGCAAATTTTTTCCAGAATTCTGGTGGCATGGATAGAAGAGTTTCCAGTACCAACTGCTGCTTCTTTGTCTCCTTCAACATGGTTGCCGCATCTAAGTCATTCTCTGAATAGCCGACAATAGTTGGCCCGAATACTTTAGCCAAGTTTCCAATCGGCATTTTGACTTCAACGCTCTCAGCAACTCTAAATGACAAGAAGATAACCAAAATTAGTAATTAGCCTTAAGTTTACCTTGTTCATACAACATAGTTAATGCGTCTTTATATTGTAAAAAATTAAATACCTTTGTAAATGAAGCAACATGAATGCAAGTGTATCTTGATTTGGTTGTGGAAGATCATTAATAATTCTTTCAATTTCCATTTGTCTCTTGATTGGATCGTTAATGTCAGTAGCGACAGCAAAGTCACGCCAAAACCAGCGACCGACAATTGGTTCCTGAAGTGAACGTAGGAAATCCTTGACACATCCGCATATGGCGTGGATGTCGTATCGAGCTAAAGTTGGGACACCTTTTCCACGCAAAAACTTTTCCTTGAGGTCCTTAACCTCACGTTCTGGTCCTGGAACACGGTATAGCCCAACAATATCTAGTCCACGGATTTCGATTTCATTGACACAGTGTTGAATCAATGCTGGAACCATCGGATGCTGTGTGGGAACGTAGTCCGCAAGGGTACCCTGTATTATGAAAAGTGAAATTTATTACTTAACCGAAACTATAGCGGAAGACATGTAACATGAATTGAACTACCGGAAGATGTCTTACCATAAGATGCTTATTACTGGGAGTTCCAGTAGAAACGCATGGAATTGGAACCTTATCCTTGCACTCAGGATGACATGTGGCCTTGCAGTCCCTACATTTGAAGGCCATTTTTGAAAACTTGATCCTTTTTCCACAAGGCTCACATGTCTCTGGCTTGATGACGGTCTTCTGACAGAAAGCATGTGGACGCATGGTCATCGGTCCCCCAGAACTTAGTGTGCGACCAAAACGTGGTGACTGAGTTGAAGTTGTTGGCACTTGTTGATTAGCAGCTCTGTGATTCTCGAATAGCACCGCTGGAGAAGATTTCCCTTTGTCTAATCCTACCCAGCCGCCGACATCTGATTCAGACTCTGGAATAATTTATGATAAGATAAACATAAGAAAACAAAATATTGTATTTTATGTTAAATTACATAATATATGACTTAGGCTTTAAAATAATGAAAACATCGTACCACTAGTCGGCATTGGTGGAGCAGATGGCTTCATGTATGAAGCTGAATTACTGGATTTTACGGCAGGATAAGTTTCAAGACTTGCAACGGCTTGGACTGACCCATCCTTAGGAAATGACACGATGGTTTTCGCTATCAAATGCTCCGTAGTATTTGCCTCAACAGATTGTTTCTGCAAAGAATAAAGAATTTAAAGTATTTTTTTTTAACTCGCAACGACTTTTGGAGGTTTGGTTTATAGTAGATAAATGTAAATAGTATCAGTATTTCATCTTGACTTACAGAGGAAGCATGACGGGTTCGTTTTATTTGTACCTCCTCTCTATTCAAAGATGGTCTCTTTGAGCGTCTTCTGCCTCTGCCCACTGACAAATCCAAATCGTCTTCCGACTGTGTCATGCTGAGATCTGTTGGATGTTCAATTTAGAATATTTAAATTTAATATTTGGCTGCTTTATAAATCACAACTGAAAGTTTTAGGCTTACTATTAGCTCAAAACACAAACTACCTGTGGTTCCATTGCCATCTTCGGAAATGGTATCAAGCCCATTCGCTGGGGATTTCAGCATAGATGCTCCAGAACGCTCTCCATTTTCTAATACTCCAAGAATATTAGCCAAACGCTCTTTGAATTCAGTAGACATCCTCCCATCCTTTAAATAAGCTTTTAACAACGATCTAGCTGTGTTGTTTTTAAATTCAACACGTTCCTTCTCTAATTCACATTTATTCAATAGTTGCATTTTTCCTTCCAAATGTTTCCTTATCTCTTGGATCTTCTTTTCCAGACGTGAGATTTCGCCATCCTTGTTTTGAACCTCGTCCTGAAGACGTTGACATTCCTCCTCAGCATGATGCCACTTTATGCGACACTCCTCCTGATTATTCGCGAACTCCAAGAATTCTAGATTGAAACAAAAACAGATACATTATTATTTGGTTGACTGACGCTTATCGTTTTTACTGTACCATTGTCAACTACTGGCATGGGACGCCTTCATTTGTCAAACAAAAGCAAAGTATTTAGACGAGTAAAAGGAAACGAGTGACCAGAGGATAGTTCGGGTAAAAATTCTTACCTGGTGTGGTGTCGTGATTAACGCATAGTTCGTAATGACGCATTAAATCGTCAAACACGATCGTTATTGGAGTTTGACTCGCCATTTTTTCCTTTGCCACCATCAACCAAATTGTGACGAGTGACTGACAACTTTTGAAATAATGTTACCTCGCACACTTCACGACATGCGATCGTTAACTGAAAAGCGTAACTTAATTGCTGACGATAGTACTTGACTTGAATGCTTCAAAACTCAGATTGATTATGCAGTAAAAAGGAAATAATTTTTTAATAATTTATTTTCACACTATCTGGAACTTTTGATTGATGATGTTGGTGAATTTGAATTTAATATTTAATATCCAGTGAGCACAATGAACGACAACGACGGTTGTGTTACTGCCTCTGCAAAAGATGTACGATAATCCTGAATCAGAATCTGAAAAATTTCAACGGACAAATTTGTTGCGTACACAACACCATCATCACAATTCACAGCACAGCATTGTACCGGTCGAACAAGAAAGGCAGCTTGCTGTTGCTATACTCCGTGTGCTAGCAAAGGAACCTCAAACTCCAATCAGCATACAGGAAGCAACAAAGACAGCCTGCTTGCTGCTGTTTCTTGGTGTAAATGTATTTATGTATGTACGTCGTAGTCGTAACAGTCGTAGTAAGTCGTTATCGTTAAGTCGCATGTTGATGATCAAAGTACCTTAAACTCCCAGTTCCCAGTGCAGTGGTCATTCCCTTGCTCACACATGCTTTTTTTATGTGCGAGAATTTGTGATAATTATTATCCCTTTGATCACGAAGTCACGAAGGATTACTTTATTTATGCACTCTACGACTTTAGCAGTATTCAGTTATCTTCTTCGCTGACACGCACACTATAAATGGATGTATTTATGAGTATTGTAAAAAATAACTTTGGAGCAATATGGATTTAAAAAAATATTTTTATGAATTATGTACATGCTTCATTATATTCATAAAAAAATGTAAATTCAAAGAGGTGTTCTTTTAGGCAATAAAATGAGATTGACCCTCTCCACGCACGGAACTGTCCCACAACTTTTTCAATTTTTGAAAGCTTATCAAAGCGGTTTCCTGCAGGCCTGCAGACATGCAGAGCTCTCAGCTCCTAAGCTAAACATGTTTTGCTGTGATTATTCTAATGCAGATAACTTTATATCACATACATTTTCAAGATAGATTTCCAGGAACTTCGGATTTCATACATCAAATCATAAATTAGCAAAATTCCTAGTTTCTGCAAAAGCAAAACGCGATGAACACAAAGTCGTGCTGATTATCTCTGTAGTAAACATCTGAAAACACATTGTCGCATGACGTTCTTATCAATAATTCTTTAAGTAAATCCTTC
>JAQIXW010002623.1:0-14942 GCA_034700685.1 Willowsia buskii | reverse complement strand
AGAGAGAAATTGGACACAGTTTGTCAAGGAACAACAAGCCACAACAAAAAGATTATGCATGCCTGTTCTACGCTTAAATCGTTTTTTCTTGAATAGCCTTGTTTTCATAGAGTACGCGCATGGCACGGGAAAAAGCAGAAATTTTTATTTTATTTTTTACTTTGTGAAATTCCCCATTTTTCAATTCTTTGTCTGCCAAAGATTTTCAAGGTGGTGGTGGCAGGCTTGCATATAGATTGGCATATCAATGAGAATAATAGTTCCCTTGCGAAAACGGAGTCTTTGATGAATTAAATTTATTTTCCTGTGTGAATGAATCAATTGGAAAATGAGCGTATCAAGCGTGAAAACGTTCGAGTAGAGAATAAGAAGAAGGTAAATGGAAAGGAGAAAAACATTCATCAATTCTGATTAGCGAAGCTTATTATTGGGCAAGGCCTTGTAAAAAATGTCTTGATTCGAGTGAGACGAGGAACGTGAGTGAATGAGTCAAAGCGCTCCCTTTAGCTTCCTTTGGTCAAAATGTTTTATACTCAGGTTTGATCTCTTGAGTATCAAGAAGCTACATTTGAACGTACACAATTCATTTTCTTAATCGCTTTCCTACATTTTTTTCTGGGTTTGGTCGCTTTTATTGTTAGTTTGCAAGATCATGTTTACAAGTATAAGCCTAGCCTTAAAGCTTAAGGTTAGAAGCAGGTCTTTTCAATTTATTATGCAGTTTGAATGCATGAGAGCAACGCTAATAATGAGAAATGGTAAGAGGAAAAGGCAAGGACCCACCCGAAACGAAATTGTAATAAAATGAGCGAGTATATCACAGAGAGCCCATTTAGTTTATATGATTAAATGCAAATGCTAGTGGGTATACATGTTTTGCCAACAATGGCAAGTGACATGACTTAATAATAGGACAATCGTTTTTATCCGTGTGAGTATTTTAGATGAGATGGCAATTATCGTCGATTGTCAAGCCACAATCCTAAAGAATAAAATACATTGGAATGCGCATATAGGTAATATGAGTGCTACTTTTAATACTAATTGGAAGGTTATTGAATTATTCGAGTTAAAAATAAATCTGCTAATTGGTGACTTTATTTAATCATATATCTGCATATTTTTACATTACGTTTCCAGCAGTTTTAATAGCTTCTTTAAAACGTGTTCACGCATTATGCATACCATGCTTGAGATTTTCCTTTTGTTAATAAAATATCATTTGTTTGTAAGTAGCTTTCAAAAATAAAATAAATTCGTTGATAAAATGATGAAACCTTCGAAACCCGATTTTGGATACTGTATTTATATTGTTAATTATTAATACTTTAGAATCTTTGGCACATCCGGATCTGTACAATAAGAAATATAAGTCCAAATAGAAATTTCCAATAAAAGCATCAAAATCTTGCAATTTTAAAAACTACTGCATAATTTAATTTCTCAAGAACTTTTGATAGTGTGGCTTTAAATATTTAGTCGTAGTGCCTATGAACACAATCTTAGAAATATACCCGTTTTCTTTGTATGGTTTGTCTCTAGCATAGAGTGAATCATAAGCAGATAAAAAAGGAAACGAGATTTTTTTTATTGTGCGTGAGGATTACATTACCTACATGTAACTACATGTTTAGATGCGTACAATTCACAATAATCATATCATTTCTGTTCTCATCTTCTCTCAACTTGAACATAGTGCAACAGGTCGGTGGTTTACCATTTTTATTACTAATTCATTCATTTTCCTCCATTCAAGCAGAAAATTTACGTTCAAAAATATTTAAATCTGTTGGCAGCCATACTGCGTAGCATCATCATCAAACCTTCTTAAAAATATGAGTAAAGAAAAATAATCGGTTTTTATGGGCTATTTACTTTATTCAATCACATGGCAAAAACCATATTTTGGAGATCTCAGTTGACTTTGTGTTGCAATAAAAAATATGATCAAATATCAAGAAAGATGGTACCAGAATTATATGGAGTTATACCTTGTACGGAATCCAAAAACCGGGCAATAAATATAATATAAATAAAAAATTGCATATGAAAAACAGTGACAAATATTCTTGCGGTTTTGCAAATTTCAAAATACTTTGCCAAAAACCTCTGATTTTTGTAAATTTGTGAGGTGAAAATCGGACTGGGTGAAAATGAAGTTGTTGGGCAAGAAATTCCTACGAAGCTGGTATTTTTCCTAGTAAACAATTTAGCATGTGCGGAGACAGTTTTGTCGGTTAAGGTACCTACTTCGATTCGAAGATTTATGTCTCAGGAATTAAAACCAGTCACCAGTACCTAGATAATTGGTTAGGTGAAGCATAGGGGTTATCTGGCTATTCGAACATTGAAAAAGCAAATGACATGACAAATCTTGAGTAGTGATGGATAAGTTTGTATCATTTTTTACTTTAATGTCTACTGGCATTGCAAACAAATGGAAAGGAGACATTATATTGCTCGGCTCTTGGTTTGATATTATTATTCAATACATAACTCCATTTTCTCTGCATTTTCTCTCTCCCTCTCGAGCTACCAGTCAGTTTCAATATATTTTGCTTCATTGCACATTTTCGTCTTTTTAAAAAGCTGAGCAAAGGCAAAAGGCAAGGCAAACTATTAAATGTGATTCGTAAAGACGTTTATTGAAGAAAAAATTGCATTGAATACGATCGGGTATGTCTGTTGGTATCACTTTGAATTTGTGCATGTCGCGTCCGTGACATTGCTGAACTTGAGGTAAATGAGATGGATGAATTGTTGTGCACGTACTGAAAAAGGCTACGAAGAAATCGAAGCAGGTTTTTTCACAATGATTGGGTTTGGGTCGTAATAATGCAAAACTGCTGCTGGGATGCTGCTACTAGCATACATACGTGCAGATACTTGAATGGCAGAAGAAGTAGTTGTGTTCATCTCTCTGATGGATAGAATGCGTCTTTTGAATTTTAAATGGGATCTTTTTTCAAAGTAAAGAAAATTATCTCTTTATTTCATTTTGGATCTTTTGTGGTGGTGGTATGGCTAAAGTATTTGTTGGGTAGCAAGCCAACATCTGAGATTAAGAGATGAGCTCTCTCGTCATATCACTAAATTTCGTCTCTTTCGTGTTTATGAGTTGCTACAGGACTTTTGTAAGTAGGAACAAACCAAGAGAATGATTCAGCACTCAACACACGTTTTCGACAACAATGTCCATAACAAGAGAACTTCATCAACGGCGATTGCAGTATCGTCATCACAAGATGCAGAAGACCTGATCATAAGATTATCAAAAAAGGTAACAAAATGCAGTCATTTTAGGGGCTCCTCAGCCATGCCCAGGTGAATAAAGATCATATTTCTATACAATTTTAAATGCTTTGCTTTTCTAGAAGATAGAGCAGTTATAATTATAATTACCAGTGATAACGGAATTTATGAAATTAATTAACTAATTGGGAATGTGTGTCGAATTGAGAATTAAACTATTCAAATTCCAGAGTTGAGCATGTGTTTTCTTTTTGTAAGTAACATGCATACCTAATGCGTACACAGGCACTTGGCATATGCTTCATAGAATCTGGTTCAATTACAATAATTGAGGGAATAAGGTTACCAGATGAAAGGACGACAATTTTCCAAGAAAACTCATTTTTCTTTTGCTTTTCTCTTTGCAAAAGCACAAAGAAAAAATGACAAAAAGAGGAAGAAAGACGAAGGAGAAAAAGAACCAAATACCGTTACAAAATTATCGATGATAATGTACCCCTTCACAAGTCTGCAGTGACTCTGACTGACTTACTTTATATCTCTGAGATTTCACTCCACACTCATAGAGACAGACACTAAATTTACAAGAAGATAAATTGCTAGCCCGTTGTTAATAGCATAAATGCACCTTCATCATCATCATCTAATCCTCTACGAATAAAAGCAATATCAAGCAAGTGTGTAGTCGAGAGTGAATAATGAAGTCAGTGAGCCATTTTTTAATGCAATCAAAATACTTAGTATTGCTATTATTAAGTTGACTGACTGGTATTACGAATATGTATACATGCATGCAGCATTAGAATAAACGATGATGTACCTACTTCTAAAACATTTTATCATCTAATTAGGGCTACAACAATGTATGCATGTAGATCTGTGAGTGTCTCCATAAATCTCTTTTTTTCTGACTTGCTCTGCTCCTGCCCGTCATATTCCGTTGCTTGCTCACTTCTCATCATCATATTTTTCCTTCTGTGTTCCTTTTTTATTCTCGCTCTCTACAAACCCAATTCATCCCATTCATCTACTACTGCATCTCTACTTCATACATGATTAATATAAAATGCTGTTGGTCCGATTTTCCCAACGCTACTTTATGTGAAGCTATTTGGGAGAGAGAAGATGTGATACTTGTGTCGTGCTTACTTCACACAAGAGGCTTGACTGCACACAATACCCCCTACAACAAAGCATATATCATCATCATCTCGATGGCAAGGTTATTGTGCTATGAAGATTTTTCAGAGGAGTGGCTCTTCTTCTCATCTTCTTTTCTCTCCTTCTCTCAATAACCTAGTCACCAGTCATCTCATCTTCTGCTTAACACGGTTTCCTTCTGCTACTGACATGAGATGAGACATTGAAATTATTATAATATTAAGAGCAATATAGTGTCTACAATTCTGAAATCGATATAGGATTTTGATGATGATGTGGATTTTTTTTATTATGATATGGAAAGCATCGAGCCATGATGACTTCGCCTATACTGATCCCCATACTCATTACTGCCACTACACAATATAGAACTAGTGGACTGGATGACATTTTAACTTCAAAAAAAACTGTTCCCTTAATTAGCTACACGATGACGAGGATGACGGTTAGAGCGTCCTAAAAAATGAATCAGTCAAGCATACCTTTAAGCGGCCAACATCATTTAATCATCTCCCATGATAATCGCCATTTAATTCAAGATCATCTTGAAAATTAAAAGTTTGTACAGAGAGAGAAGATCAGCGATCATAATAATTTATTTCGATTATACTACGGCTCGTTTCCGTTATTGCTCAGTTCACTTGACTGGGCTCGTTCCTTCCTAGAAAAATATTTCAGCATTTTCACATGCATCGGCAAATATATTTTTCTATATTTTTTTATTTTTTCGGGGGGAATAATAATACAAGCGTGAAAAATCTGATAATGATAAAAACGAAGAGCATTAAAAAGGCTGGGGGAGAAGAGAGAGATGTTAGCTAAAAATGTTTGAAACTTTTTTTAAAGAATGAATACACTGACTTGTTTTGGGAATGAATGAGAATATAATAAGATGCACATCATCCTCTCTCACAGAAAATAAGATGCAGTTTTTTCTGGTGAAGTTGGGCCAGAGAAAGATATTCTCCACTAAGCGTGCTGACGATGATGATGCAAAGCACTTGTACTTGTTTGATGCTCATGCAAAAGATGCTGGAGAAGCTGTGTGTTTGAAGAAAATCAGGGAATGAAGAGGGCCATAATTAAGATTAACGACTGAGGATCGTGAAAAATCAATGAGAACGCGTCCCTCGTCTCTCTACAGAAAAGGAAATGCTGCTTCCATATTCTATATCCTCTCTACATTATGAACACACAAAGCTATTTAGAGAGAAAGAGAAGGAAGCATGGTGGTGAACGATGAATAGTCAAAGACAAGCAGCAGTCCAAACTTTTTTTTCTTTCTTTTTTTACAAGATTCCAACTTCCTTCTATTCACATGATCAGCCAAAAGCTTTCTTTCACATTAGTTCACACCAGTGTAAAAAAAGTTTTAGTTTTCATTCTGTGTACCACTATATACTCTCGAAATGATGATAGCAGGCATTCTTAGAGAGATGTAATATAGTAGCATAGAATATTTTCATTTCCTCTTCTCCTTTTTATTTTAACAAAGTCAGTGGCTAAAACTGTCTTTCTATTTCTGACTGACTGAGCATTAACTTAGATTTTCTCCTTTTTTCCTTCGTAGGGTTTTTTTACCGAGTGATTTAGATTTGGAAACAGATGGAAGGCATAGAAAAAAAGTGGAACTAGTGAGCTGGAATTTTGGAATTCTTTTTATTCAAAAAATGTATAGAAAACTACGAATCAGTAAAACAGGCAGAATGACATTGAACAACAAAGCAGAATACTTTCAGTCGATTCATTCGAGCAAGGCCAAGTACGAAGATTTTAATATTTTTTGAAGAAGAAAGGGGTGCAATTATAAAGCTGATATTTTAAAACTGCGATATTCATTTTCAGTGGAAATTGTTGTTTTTTAAAGCGTCCTTGTGTAAAAAATCAAAACGTTTGAGTTGAAGATCTCCAAGTTTTAGATGAGTGATGACACGTGAGAGAGTGGCAATGAAGTTTACGCTGTTATGCTGACAAAGCGTGTATGGTACATGGATAGATACTTTGTAGTAGACTGAAGGGTGTACTCGTTAACACACATTTGAAATTGTAAAAACCGTAACTTTTTTCCCTCCATTATCCTCTTCCGTATTGATCCCCTTCATTCCTCTCAAATTAATTAGTCGCAGTCAAAAAGTTAAGTAAAAGTTGTTTCCAATCCTTTCCAGCTTTCCCCAAAACTCAAGAGGATACATTACGAGAAATGCGTGCATGCACATATAAGTTATATGACCGAAAAGTTGGAAAATATTTTTATAAGAGTGGTACTCACCTGAATATTACTTTTTTGTTGATTTTTGCAAAGAGTGACAGAGACTATGTAGCACTAGTAGTGCACACTTTTTCATTAATTAATCACTGAACAAAAAATAAAAGTTGTATTTCCTTTCTTGCATCCACGGTTCCAGTCTCTTTAGCGCATTTCCTCTACCAGAAAGTTTTTTTCTTTATCCTGTAAAAAACACAAAAAATGCAGATTATATTTTTAAGCTCAACTTTCATCATGACTCACACATATTTTTGAGTGATCTCAATATCTCGCATAGGAGATTGCTCGAATAGAGATTTCAAACCAATTAGAGCGAGATATTATATTTTGTTTTTTTGGAAATTGCATTCTGCTAGAAAAAAACTTTTTGTTCGATAATCCTTATCACTTGGATGAGAGTAGCATGTGTTCGGAATTCCTCATTAAAAACGGATTACAATCTCATGTGCAAAACATTTCCCCAGGATAAAAAAAATCTATCATATTTTGGGGTATAGACAATGTAGTATGTAGACAAGCAAATATTATGTAACTAAAAGGTACATAATAGTAATATGAAGATAAGGACACGGCGCAAAGTGCACAACAAGCACAAAAAATTGTTAAGTGATGTCGTTGTAACTTCATTATCCTCTCGCTAAACTAAAACTTGAGCATGTGTTCTGTGGACATGATGATGACGATAGAAAAAGTTAATTTAATTTTCTTTTTCTTCCACATACCAAGTCTCCTCTTCATAAAAGTGTAGCAGGTATACGAGTCTCCTCTTCCTCTTTCACACAAGCTTTGTGTGTGTGGGTGAGCAAGATACCGCTAATTAGGTGAACAAGAGCACAAGAAAAACTTTTACTACAGTGGTTTCCATTATATTTTCCCGTATTCTCCTGAGTCAACCAATTTTTTTCTCTTGATCCCAACCAAAAGCCAATGAGTCAGGTAAAAGAATATAGAGAAAAGAATATAGAGAAGGAAAATGGAGAAACATGCAAGTGTAATAGGAAGGAAAAAGATAAAGAAAGTTTACCGTTGCGTTCTCCTCAACGCAGCAAGCTCTCCACCTGATTGGTGATCAAAATGATATTAATAATGAGAAAAGCCATGCTCCTACAGCGGTGATGATGTTGATCGTTGTAAGTATCATAATTAATCATGATCATCAACAACTTTCCCGTATTTTTCATTGAATCGAAAAACTAAGGAACACATAACCAAGTTAAGTAATAAAACATTTTATATGAAAAGGTGAACAGAGTTCAGATAGTTGCTTGAAGGCAAGCAAATTGTCTCTGGGTTCGATTCACGAGTCTTTGGTATTAAAGCAAACAATAAAGTAAAATAGAGAGCCTCTCCCTTTTGAATTTGAGCTAGACTGGTTGGTAATGATTAGACCATCTTGATAACCATCACGATCATCAAGATTATTAGCAATGATAAGGGAGATCAGGAGAAGATTCTGAAAAATGATAGGAGCTAGCCGAAGAGACGACAAAAGGATTCCTGAAAGAGATAGCCATATAAACATTTCCCTCGCATTGGAGAAACATCGGAAGGATTTTTATTGGAAAGATCAAAGATCCACTTTTAAAGTCCAGAGATATTTACCACCAACGTTAGTCCAGCCAGCTTGTATAATCCAAGTCATTCTTTCATTTTGTATGACACCTACACACACTTGGCCATCATTCATCATCACTTTTCTATCGCATTACATACCAAAAGCAATACAGCATAGATCCTGTACCACCAGTGGCACAACAAGCAATAAGGAAAGGTGGGTGTAATTTATCTCACTTGCTCTATGAAAGCAATAAAAATTGTGATGATATTATCCAGAGAGTTTTTGGTGGTGGTGGATTGGCAAAAGTGGTATTATTTCACGAGTAAAACTAATAACTTGCTTGTTATATGCCGTTATCGTTGGTGGTGGTGGTGGTGGTGAGATGGAATGAAAAACGTAAACTATTTCCCTATTATTTCCTTCCTTCCATGAAGCCAGAGCCAGCAAGAAACGCTGTTTCTATTCTTATATAACCGGTGTAATATCAAACATCAACACCATACCCACACGGTCATTATTTTTCCTGGTTTATTGTTATTGCCAGCGAGGAAAAAGAAGAAGAAAAGCAGCAGCACAGAAGAAGGAAGAAGCCAAAAAACATAAACCATTATACCAACAAGACTCTCTCTCTTAGCGTCACTCCTATTATTTCAGTGAGTAAGTCAACGAGAAGTCGAGGAGAATTTGTGGAGGACGACGAATAAGCACGTCTGCTTATGACATGAGCAGTTAGCACTATGCTCTCTTCGTGTACAAAAGAGCATAACACACCATTCATCATCTTATCAACGGAAAACGCTGTACAATATGCGTGTACCCAAGTTCCCTTTTGTTTTCGCTGCTCATATCGAAACATAATGCAGACACTTGACTTATCGAGATTCCGACTTTTTTTTTACTTTTTTTTATATTTTCTTGCTGCCAGTTTTCCGTTTCAGCGGAAAGGTCTAGGTCGTTCAAGTACAAATCTTGTGGAGTGCGTTGTTTTTGAGGAGATTGGTGATGATAGAGTTATGAGGAAACAAGAAAATTAGAGATGAAACAGGAAAAGAGGAAAGAAAAAAATAACGAGGAAATAAAGTAAAAATTATTGTTGAATCAATCTTGTCAAGTAATAAAGTTTTTTTTTCATGATGATAATCATCATCGTCCTTTTCTCATCATCATCATGACTCATGACAAGTTTTTCTCGTTATGGTGCACTGCTGCTCCTATATTGCAACTGAATAGAATGCACTTTTGCTGCTGCTTCTGTTTGGCTTCATTGGCTTGTTGTTGGAGGGATCGAGTATCATGTATCGACATCAAGAACTTATTTATTTGGAACAAGAAAAAACAAAAGATCACTACTACTTTTCAATGCAATCTCATACAGCATCCATGTCCCATCATCATTACTTCTCATCTTCATCTTTTCCTTTGGTTACTCGAGAAGTCTCACCAAGAAGGATATGATGATAGTAAAGTAATAATAATAATATATCTCAAACAGTCATCTTGTCTTTCATCTTTTTCATCAACATCGCATCACAAGATACAACCTAATATAATAACATACCGTCACTAAACATTTTTATTAGCGTATCGCTGTGTATATGACGGTCATCATCATCATTTTCGATGGCTTGACCGGTCTGTTTTGTTGAAAGGCTTCAATCAAGCAGCGCAACAAGCAGAAAGAGGGACCCAAGCTCAAAGAGAAAAAAAGTAAAGAGCTGGATGAAATCATTTTGATGAAATGTGATTATTATAATTTTTACTTCACATGGACTCTCTATAGCCTGTATACACATAATGCACTTGCACTTATGCTTTCCTTCTTGTAATGTGCTTTATTATGGTGTGTTTTGTAAATGACAGTAGAGAAGATGGTGTGGTACTTGATTCCTTTCGCTTCACTACACAACCAGAGACAGAGAGAAGCACTTTATTAGGCAGAAAATGAAAGGAATGAGGGTGGACCGCCCTCACATCAATTTTAATGTGATCAAACGAAGAAAAAAGAGACTTTCTGTTGCTTTTGTTTGTTGTTGCTACCTCTTGTGTTGTGTAAGGAGAGAGAGTAAATAAAAAGGAAAGAGAGCATCAAACAGAGAGAGTGACCGTTTATTATGATTATTACCACTTCATTGTACACTCTCATTTTTTTCGTCTTCAAGACTCTTCATGTTATTTTTCTGCTACTCCACTGCTTGCAGTCGTATATTGCTTCATTAAACCAAAGAGACTCATTTCATCGTCATCATAACCGTCCTCATGATGAGCCAAAGAAACGGTAGGGTTCTCCTTGCCATTAAACCAGCGACCGCATATAGAAGATCGCATAACGAAAAAGGCGAGTTTCTTTGCAATAATACAACTTCGAATCTTTTCGTTATGGTTCTGCCATTTTAACATTTTGTGGTTTCACCTCCTCACTCTGCTCTGCTTCATCAGGTTCAAGGCTCATCGGACGCAGAGAGAAAAAAATGGCAGCAAAAATATGTTGCGTATTTTCATATAATTTTAATGATGAAAAACCTCAGCAGCGGCATTGAATAAGCAGTGTTTATATGAATTTTAGAAATTCGAAAGGAAAAAATGAGACTGTTGCTGTGTGTTTGTTTGCGTGTTGAATGTTGTTAGAATTTTTTCCATGTTTTTTTTTCGTAGAAAAAGGACATTACTCATTCATGTATGTTATTATGATTATTATGATGCTGATGATGAATTTGAGCAGTGGGGAATGCTATATTATGGTTATTCCAATGAGTACATGGTCCAGTGGAGCAAAAACTACCAGTTTTTGAACTACTTGCTAGAGAAATGATGATGTTGGTGGAATGAGATGAAAAAGAGGCAGCGAAGATGATGACGATTTTCTTGATCTACTCTTTGCTCCTGTTCCTCTCATCATCATCTTCTCGGAACGAAAGCTTCAAGTAATATGCAGTAGTACAGTTCATTGGATTGGAATCTGGAATTTTGAGTCCACTTTTTTTCCGGAGTTTTTTTTTATCTGTAGGGAAATTCTTGACTTTTGCTTTGCTCCTGCTACTCATATGTCGTATAGTACACTATATGGTTTAGTATATTGCGTTCTAGAGATTTACTAGTGGTTTTCTGGTGACTTGTGGTAGTTGGAGGATGGAGGCAGTATGGTTACGACTTTTATATGCTCATGTATGGACAGAAGAGACAGTAATGCTATTAAATGGAGAGCAACTTCGCTTCTCCCTTCATCTTCTTCATCTAGAGTGATCTGCTCTTCGATCACAAATTGAACATGCATCATCAACCACAGCATATCATCAAGATGAGAAAGGAGAAGGAGGGTATAGTACGAACGAGAATGGACGCAGTGATGATGATGCTAAAAACCACTTGTGAATATTGCTATATCCTTGTTCAATCTTTCTCCCTCTATTTTTGCATCAAATCAGCAGCAGTTTTTCATACAAAAGTTAGATCATCTCAGACCGCATTTTGTTCTAGTCAGAACTTCATCGAAGGATCCACTTGTCCTTTTGTCTGAACGATACGGAAAAATCCGTATGGACATGGAAAGATTTTCTTATGGAATGATGATGCCTACAGTATAGCTTTATGAGCCTTCCTCTATGTTTTTTATGCATATCATATGAATTGTTTAGTGTAGATAAGTGGTTCGGTTTCTATTCTATTTTTTTCACCAAAAATATTTGATTGTCTGCATACACGCATATGCGAATAGATTTATGCTATCTACCCATTCCTTCTTTTTTTTCTATTGCTCTACTATTAATGGCGAAAAATTCCATGTTGCCACTCATTAATCAAATCCACCACCTTTTTTAATAGCCTGGCCGTCACCATCATCATCACCATCATGTTCACGACTCCAGAAAAAATGCATATTTTTTACAAGAGAAATATTGAATGAGGAACACAGCCTTCAGCTTCCATACACTTTAGAGAACATTCAAAAAATTTCAGTAGTTTTTACTTTAAAATGTATAGAATCTAGTAGAATGCATTCACATGACTGGATGATATACATTTATTACTGTTTCGGTAGACATATTGCTTCTGGTACTACTGGTTTGCTTATCGAGTCTTGAGAGCACATAGAGAAAATTTATTGGAGTGGCTTGCTATAAGCGAATGAAAAAGTGTAGTATATTGCCTAATATGTGTACTTACTCTAGCTCGTTTATTTCTTCTGAATCTTATGGGATTTTGAGCTTTTACGCCTGGTTTTAATAAAAGTATAAAAATTAGTTAGCATATGTGCAATCTGTAATAAAAAATGTAAAAATTCTAGCTGATGTAGATGGGATACGGTTGAAGCTGTTGTGTCTTGTAAACAGAGGACCTGCTGACCCTCCCATATTTTTCTAATAGACTTGATCATGATGAGCATAAGTGCTCCGATGGCAGTATTGATATTGGTATTTTATGATTAAGATGAGTCTCTTATTTACCATCCATCCATTCAACCAACTGGGTTATCACACTTAAATGTAATGCAATGCATGTAAGAGCGAGAGGAGATGGTCTAGGAAAGATAAAATATTTTTGATGGTTATTATTACACCTCTCACTTCACTCATTCTCATCATTCCACTACGTAACATATCCAAGTGCTCTTTCTCCTATCGCCTCGCGTTATTATCCCTATCATCATAATCATCATTCTCATGATCTTCATCACTTCACATAATATTGCTTCTCCGTTTTCCACCAGCAACAGCAGCACAGCAAGTATCATCATCGATGAGTTGCTTGTTTATGAGCTTAACAGCTATTATTATCACTCCACCTCTTCTCCCAACAATAACAGCTCATGCATGTGTGTGTGCATTTTATGCTCCTGTTTTCTCTATCTCTTATGCATTTTAATAATAACCCTTTCCAGTTTAGGTCAGGTGCTCCTTAAAAGGCTTTCTTTATTACCTGGTTCCCTCTGCTACCACTCTGCTCTATGCAGTTCTCCAGAGCTTTGAAAATAATAGAAGAATAATGATTACTCAAATTATTATCACGCATAGGGAATCTTTTTAATTTATTCTGGAAGGCTATTTTAGAATGGATGAGGAGAGATGATGCACGAATGGATTAGTTTTTATGGATAGATATAAGGCACAAGTGCATCATACATAATAAACAGCTCATAAAACAACAACAAATAATCTCCGTCGCGGTCATCATCACCACCATTATCATTATCCCATTTGATTTGCATGCAAAGAAAATCGAAGAATATTTTTTGATAGATTGAGTACCAGGATATTATAATATTTCTCAAAAAACAAAAGGTCCACACGCAATGCATCTCGGAAGATTGAAGATGCTAAATAGCTTTCTAATAGCCTAATTCTGCTCTCGTATTTTTGTACGAGAATGAGCCGCTCTTAAAACAGCCATAATAATAATAAAAGGAGCCCAAAAAACATCTACTGCTATTGTAACCGTAATAATAATAACAATAATTTCAGTTTCTTCTTCTTGCGCACATCTTCTTTCTCGTGTCTTCATCAAAAATTCTATATTCTTTCCTCTCAACTTCACTTTTCAATGTGTTGTAACAACCAAGTTTCTTCACTATTTTCTAATCTGCTCCAAATATATGGAGTTTCAATGCATATGAATACGATTACATGTCATGTTCATATTTGGCAAGATATTATGTCATGTTCAAATTGCTGCAATGGAATGGATGACTTGTTGGCTGGATATTGGTGTAGAGCTTAAAAAATGTGCGTGTATGAATCCATTCTTCGTGGTGACTTTTCAAGTTTTTATGCTTTAGTCGGCTTTGTTCTGATGCTCCCTTTTTTGTTGCAGTGTAGCTTCATATAAAACGGCAGCAGAAGCAAAAGTGAATCTCTAAAAGGTAGGTACGTACAATGTTACATAGGGACATATAATAGGAGGATGATGGTGTATGGTGTAATAACAATAATGGTAATAATAATCATAATCATAATAAATGCTTTCCACTGACTGTGCACTGTGCATTTGAGATGCACCCCTTTCGATATCATTTTTCTACGACTTCTTGTAGGTTGTAGTAGATATACCGGTTATACACACAACAGAGATATACTATTCGAATTATATGGTTTAAAAAATGCATTATTTTTTTTAAGCAAAGGCGAGCCACTGGTAGATACATGCTTGAATAGACATTGAAAATGTGGTTTGATTTTTTGCTTGTTTTGGTTTAGGTCAAAAGTATCGAGTTTTACAGGAGCCTCATCTTTTTCCTACAAGAAATCATTGGGACTACTGAGTGCGTTTAGTGCGCTTTCGTCTCTTTGCAGTTTAGAATTTCAACTGGCGATGAATTATATTTTTTGATGTGGTCAGCTTTAGAAAACAAGTATTGTAGCGACAGAGCCAACTTTGCCACAACTATTTTTCTTTGGAAAAGTCCATCTAAACTTTAACTGCATTATTTTGATGTTAGTGAAGTGAGCTGCGCAGTAAAATTCAAAGTTTTTTCTGTATTCAGGAAGAGGACCGATCATCGTCAAGTGTCGTTTTGAGCTAGACAGTAAAAAATGCATTTCCCATTTCCTAAAAAAAATACTATCAGCCATATAGATCCATAGCTTTCTTGTCAATCCAGCGCATCAGTGGTCCTGCACACCAGTGTTCGGCATTAAACCTACCACTCAACTCGCCCTCCCACTCATGAAAATTTCGTCCATTACACTCACTCAACTCACCACTCATTGGCCC